>JAXIVJ010006271.1:0-67963 GCA_036785665.1 Chirona hameri
ATATATATATATATATATATATATATATATATATATATATATATATATATATATATATATATATATATATATATATATATATATATATATATATATATATATATATATATATATATATATATATATATATATATATATATATATATATATATATATATATATATATATAGCAGCGCTACCTATTTAGATTCAGAGGCTGTTGCAGCGCTACCTATTTAGATTCAGAGGCTGTTGCAGCGCCATCTATTTCCGAGCGACGAAAAGGTGGCGCCGTCCCTCGCGTGAGCGCTGTGTTCTCACGAATTCTGACGGTCAGCAGTGGCCAGCTGACTGCGGTCAGCTGTTTTTCGCGGTCAACTGTTTTTTCACGGTCACCGCGCGGCATGGTGTCCAGTGTGTCTGCGCAGTGTGAAGCCTCAGGCGAAATCTTGTAACATCTCAAATTGCAATATAAATGTCATTGTTATAGCTGAGAGCTCAGAAGTCAGAATGGGAGCCAGCTGAAGCCAAACGAGTGAATATACAGTGACACGTGATGAAACAATCGATGGTTTGTGTTTGTATCAAGATTTAGATGTTGATGAGGCAAATGTGGTGGGCGCCACAACAGTTACAAGATTGCCATAAACAAGATATACATTAATAAGCTTACGAGTTGCAGATTTATTAACTAAGTTGTCTTTTGAGTTAGCTTGAATTTAAGTATTACAAGCTGCAAGATGTTGGTATGAAAACTCACTTCAACCTTGTTCAGCAAGACCAACAGAGAAGTGTGAAAACGTCCAGCAGCTAAGTGATGCATAAACTGAACTAGTGACACATAAACTGAACCAGTGATGCATAAACTAAAGGTCAGCCAGTTGAGCACTGAATTAGAGAAACTGAGTTTAGACAGCCAAGGCACCAAGTCTGAGTTGTGTGAAAGACAGAGCTGTGGTGAGTGATGAACCTGGTGTTGGTGCTGGCTCTGGCACTGGTGTTGGTCAGGCTGCGGGTGTTGATGCTGGCCTGGGCACTGGTGTTGGTCAGGCTGCGGGTGTTGATGCTGGCTTGGGCACTGGTGTTGGTCAGGCTGCGGGTGTTGATGCTGGCTTGGGCACTGGTGTTGGTCAGGCTGCGGGTGTTGATGCTGGCTCAGGCCATGATGTTGGTCGTGTTGTTGGTGTGTGTTCAGATGCGACTGCCAATGACAGTGTATCCCAAGCATCCCACTCTACCACATCCTCAGTTAGACTCAGAATAGCAGAGGAGGCAGCCAATAGAGCTGAACTAGAGGTTAAGTTCAAGCTGATGAAGGAGAAACAGAGAGTTAATAGGGAATTGGCAAGGCTGCAGGAAGAAAAGGAGGTTTTTGAGATGAAAGAAGCTCTAGATATTTATAAAGCTAGAGAGGTGTTCAATGATCATTGTAGCAGCATGCTTCGGGAAATGACTCCTACAGTAAAACCACGTCCAACCACTGTTCGGACCCCTGACCACTTCCAGCAGCCCCAGCAGCAGTTGCATGGAGCGGCACAGCCATCCCTGCAGCACCAGCCTCAGCAAGCACATGGTGCAGCACAGTCATCCCTCGGACAGCAGTTTCAGCAGCATGTGCTTGGGACAGCACAGCCATTCCTCCCGCGACAGACTGAGCATCAGGTGCATCAAGCCACGAACCAACTACTGCAACAGCAACCACAACAGCAAGTACAAGATATGGTAGGGCCGTTCTTCCACCACAGTGTTCCAAAACTGTCTTTGCCTAAGTATGGGGGAGAACCGTCTGAGTGGTCAAGGTGGTTTGCCTTGTTTAACCTGACAATCCACAGGAACCCACTGCTATCAAGCACTGAGAAAATAACCCATCTCCAGACATCACTTACAGGAATAGCACAGGCAACTATTGCAGGCATGACATGATGGTTCCCTGTATGAGAAGGCCATTGACGCTCTGAAGGCTCGATTTGGTCGTGAGACAGACATAGTTTACGCCAGTTTGCAGGCCATCTTCGACGCACCATCTCCTGCTTCATCAGATGCTGCAGGACTGGAGAAACTGCATGCTGCTCTCCACTGTGCAGTGGCAGTGTTTGAAGAACTGGAGTATGATGGTGACCTGACAAGTGCTGAGAACCTCCGCAGAGTCACTGCGAAGCTACCCATGGATCTGAGAATAAAGTGGACAGAACATGCCCTGCTGTTGGAACCCCAGAGACCCAGCCTCCGTGAGCTTGATGCATGGTTGGGTAAACAAGTGAGGGAACTGATCAACTGTGCTGCCATCCTCCCACAGAACCAGTCAGAGAGATCACTCAAGGGAAGTCGGCGCACTGTAGTAGCAGCAACACAAGTCAGCGTGTCAGCTCATCAGAAGACCTGCACCTATTGTGGTCGTCAAAACCATGATGTACAAGAGTGCCGAAATCTCGAATCATTATCTTCAGAAGAAAATAAAACATTCGTCCGGACATGTGCACTCTGTTACGGCTGTTTAAGGAAGGGTCACAGAAGTGCTGAATGCAGAAGAAGGTCAACATGCGGGCTGTGTGGCCGCAAACATCCTACCTCGATTCACATGAATGAACTACAGCAGCAGCAGGGTGGACTTCAGCAGCGAGTTCTGCAGCCTCAGCAGCAGCAGCAAGAGGGTGGACTTCAGCAGCGGGTCCTGCAGCCTCAGCAGCAGCAGAGGCAGGTCAATGCCACAGGCGTGACGTCATGTCGCGTGACAGGAGACACTAAAGCGAGTAAGTCAGTTCTACCGGTGGTATCAGTCACGATTCAGAGGGGTACTTCCCAGCTTCAGACTTTGGCGTTTTTAGATGGAGGCTCAACCCACAGTTTTATATCGCAGTCACTGTTTGACCAACTGAACTTGGCAAACATTCCCCGAACGCACTTGACTCTGACGACGGTGGACAGAGACGTGAGAGTGGAAACTCAGGTGGTGCATGGTCTGAAGATGACTGATGTCCAAGGACAAAACACGATGGACCTGCCGCCTCTACACGATGAAGGACATCCCAGTCGGTCGCGACGACTTCCCGAAGCAAGCTGACGTAGAAGAATGGGAGCATCTTCGAAACATTGAGCTGCCCATCCAAGAAGAGAAGGATGTCGGACTGCTGCTGGGAGCGAATGCATTCTTGGCTATGGAGCCGCTCGAAGTTCTACCGAGTCGGGAAGGAAGTCCCTACGCCGTACGCACACGGTATGGTTGGACGGTCGTCGGAGCAGCAAGAAGTGCAGAAGAAGCGAGGGTGAACAGGATCGCTGTTCGTGAAGAAGCAGCTGACATCGAAGAAAAGATACGGAACCTCTACAACCATGAGTACGAAGAACGCCTCCACTCAACCAAGAAAGGATTGTCTGAAGATGACAAAAGGTTCATGAAGATGGCGGAGGCTACAAAACGACACAATGAAGGACACTACGAAGTGGGAATACCACTAGCAGACGAACTGACGGTGTTACCAGATAACATCGACGTAGCAAAACGAAGGCTGTCGAGTCTAAGAAGATGAAGAAGAGCTCCAAGTTTGCTGAGAAATACCAGCAGAGTATGAAAGACATGTCGGACAGGGGATACTCAGAACCTGTGCCAGACCACGACCTGATGCGGGACGACGGAAGAGTCTGGTACTTGCCGCACCACGCCGTCGTACGAGAGGACAAGCCGGAAAAGATGCGCATAGTATTTGACTGTGCGGCAAGATGTCAAGACGTCAGTCTCAATGACTGCCTGCTGCAGGGTCCAGAACACACGAACATGCTTCTGGACGTGCTACTTCGGTTCCGGACAGAGAACGTGGCCTTCATGGCTGATATTGAAGGCATGTTTAATCAAGTCAAGGTCCCCAACACAGATCGAGATCTGCTCCGGTTCCTGTGGTGGAAGGGAGGTGATTACAACTCCGGCATCATCGAGCAACACAGGATCACCGTGCACCCGTTCGGAGCCAAATCATCACCCAGTGTCGCGTGCTACGCACTCAGAGAGACAGCAGCTAGCCTGAGTTCCGATCTGTCACCGGAAGCGAGCAGAACCGTTCGGGACAACTTCTACGTCGACGACGTACTGAAGTCGACACCAGATGAAGCAACGGCTATCAACCTGGTACAAGAGCTGAAGACACTCTGTCAGCTAGGAGGATTCAACCTTACAAAGTTTACCAGGAACAGCGCCGCGGTGATGTCTGCAATCCGACCCGAAGATAGGTCGAAGGCGATGACAAGATGGACGGGAAGAGGCGAGAGTATGCCAGAGGAACGAGCCCTGGGCGTCATGTGGGAGACAGATGGAGACCTGTTGAGTCTGTGGACGCTGCGAAGCTGAGATCGAAGCCGCTGACGAAGAGGGGCGTCTTATCAGCTGTCAGCTCGATGTACGACCCCCTTGGCATGGTTGCGCCAACTGTCATCCGCGGTCACAAGATCCTTCAAGAACTGTGCAAACTGGGAGGCAGCTGGGATCAAGAGATGACGGATCAACAGCGAAGTAGCTGGATTGAGTGGCTCTCTAGCCTGGAAGCAACTGAACCATTGCATCTCCAGCGATGCCTGAAGCCGGATGGGTTCGGCAAGGTGACGTCGTTCCAGCTACATCACTTCAGTGACGCAAGTGAATGGGCGTATGGATCAGTCACCTACGCCAGATTGACAAACGGAGAAGGCAAGGTTCATGTGTCCCTCGTGAAAGGAACCGGTCATCTGTCGCCTCTTTAGGGCGCCACAATCCCTCGTCTAGAACTGATGGGTGCAGTGACAGCCGTGCGCACTGCTGCGCTCATTGAAGATGCACTGGGAACAAGTTCGGAGAGAGAGGACTACTTTTGGACAGACAGCACCACTGTCTTACGATACATTCAGAACAAGACAACTCGCTACCACACCTTCGTCAGCAACAGGCTGGCGATCATCCATGATGGGTCCAAGGCAGAAAGTTGGCGTTTTTGCCCCAGCAAGACCAACCCAGCTGATGTCAGCAGAGGTGTCCAAAGTGACAGATGGCTGGAAGGACCCGAATTCTTGACGCTGAACGAAGAAGACTGGCCGAAGATGCCGCCGGCTATGGACAAGATGACTGATACAGACCCTGAAGTGAAAAGGGTGACAGTTTGCGCAGTCGCCAAGGTTGAAGACGAGTCAGTGGACGCCGAACAAGACTCCATGGAAATGTTGGTCAACCACTACAGCAACAAGCATGCTGTTAAGAGGATTGGCTTGGCTACTTCGCATTCGGCAACGTCTCCTGAACAAGACGCAGCGGTCACCGTCACGACTGGAAGCAGCAGACCTGCGAGAAGCGGAAACATGGGTGATCAAGTGGCAGCAGAAGCACAGTTTCCCCCGGGAGTACGCAGATTTGAAGAATGGCCGACCAGTCTCAAGAAACAGCAAGATTCGCAAGCTGTGTCCGGCCATGAGTGCAGGGATCATTCGTGTAGGAGGACGACTACAGAACGCCAGTATCGCATCAGAGATGAAGCACCCTGTGGTGCTCCCAAGTGAGGGGCATTTCACGGAGCTGGTCATACAGGATGCTCATGAAAAGACTGGACATTCAGGTCGACAGCTGGTATTATCGAAGCTGCGGAATCGTTTCTGGATCGTGAAAGGAAGCACGTTTGTCCGGAGAGTTCTTGGTCGGTGCGTTGTTTGTCGAAAGCATCACCTTCCAGAAAGCCAGAAGATGGCCGGTCTGCCAGCGGATCGTGTCGCATTCGAACCGGCATTTACGAATACCGGTATGGATTATTTTGGGCCATTTTACGTTAAGCAGAACAGAAGTCAAGTCAAACGCTACGGCGTCATCTTTACGTGCCTTTCAGTACGGGCAGTACACATCGAAGTCGCAGAAGACCTGTCAGCAGACTCTTTCTTGTGCGCGTTGCGCAGGTTCAAGGCTAGACGGGGTCACGTGAAGACACTCAGATCAGACCAGGGTACAAACTTCGTCGGCGGAAGCAAGGAGTTGAAACGAGAGCTACAGAAGCTAGAAGAGAGTGAAGAGTCGGTTCACAAGACGATGTTGAAACAAGGAGTTGAGTTTAAGTTTAATACAGCTGCAGCGAGCCATCATGGGGGCGTTTGGGAGCGTCAGATAAGGTCGATCAGAAGGATCCTGGACAGGTTACTAACGACGCAGCAGTTGAAGGAAGAGACATTGACCACACTCCTCTGTGAAGTTGAGTCGATCCTAAACAACAGGCCTCTCACTCCTGTATCCTTTGACCCGAGAGACCCAGAACCCATCACCCCGAACCATCTCTTGAACTTGGGTGCCGGTAGTGTGGCGATGCCGTTCGGGCTTGTGGATGATGGTGATAGCTTTAGTCGTAGGCGTTGGAAACAAGTGAGATACTTGTCTGATGTGTTCTGGAGAAGATGGAGGGTTGAGTATTTGCCGCTGCTCCAGGAGAGGCCCTATGCGGTGACTAGGAGGCGAGCAAACTTTACAGTAGGTGATACAGGGTGTGACGTCATACCTGCAGCAGCTGAGCGACCTGTCACTGACCCAGCTCATTACCGCGCCAACTCACCCCGGACTGAATCGATCGCTAATTGACCACTTCATCACGAACAAGCCCGATCTGACAGCAAGCGCGCGCGTCGTGTCGTGTGATATAAGTGACCACGACCTCATCACCGCGACAGTTTCGGTCATAAAGACGCGCCACGTGGTGAATACCATTAGTGTGAGGTCCAATCGGAATGTCAACACAGACGCCCTGTGCCTGGACCTGCTGCGGGCGGACTGGACATCCCTGTACGACGCCAGCTCCACGCCCGAAAAGTGGAGCTGCTTCCTGCAAACATGGAGCCCGATTATTGATGCCCATATGCCAGTGCGTACCATCAAGCTGAAGCACAGGCCGTACCCGTGGCTGCAGGATGATGAAGTCAGAGAGGCGATGGCTGCGCGTGACCAGGCGCGCATTGACCGCCAGCTGACACCTTGCGACGCCGCCGAGACGGAGTTTCGTTTACGCCGAAATGCTGTCAAGATGGTACTCAACCGGGCGTGCGCTTCATATTTCCAGACTTCATTCAGGAACTCAAGATCGAGAACATGGCGTGACATCCGTCAATTTCTGGTATCGTCGGGAAAAACGGCGCCCAGGACCAGTACTGCATCGAACCTGCACGACCTGGGATGGACTGACCGGCTCAACAACTTCTTCGCGTCGGTTGGAGGAGACGTGGCGAGGTCGCTGGCGGCCGCCGACACCGGGGAGCCACTGCCGCCGCGCCCGCCGCGCGTCTGCAGCGACGCGTTCTCGCCGCGGCCTGCCCAGCTGCCAGAACTGTCTGCCGCACTGCAGCGGATGAGCTCGTCCCGTGCGTGTGGCCCAGACGGCATAACTGTTGATATGCTAAGGAAGACGTTCGCCGTAGTGGGGCCCCATCTGCTGCACTTAATTAACTCGTGCGTAGCAAAATGCGACATGCCTGGTCAGTGGAAGTCTGCCGTCGTTATCCCGCTGTACAAGAAGGGCGACCGGCGTGACCCAGGCAACTATCGGCCGATTTCAATCATCCCCGTTGTGGCCAAATTGTGTGAGCGCGTGGTGTGTTCGCAGCTGATGACCTATCTGGACTGCAATGCTCTGCTCTGCCCGCAGCAGTATGGTTTCCGGCCCGGCATGTCCACGGGGGCGGCTGTGCTCGACGCAATCACGTATGTCACTGACAATATTGACAAGGGCCTCGTTACGTCACTCGTGACGGCTGATACTTCTAAGGCATTCGACAGCGTCGAGCATGGCCGCCTCTTGGATAAGCTGGGCTGGTACGGGATTCGGCCGGACTGGTTTGCTGATTGGTTGAGGGGACGTAGCCAGGCTATCGGGTCGTGTCCAGTGAGTGTGACACACGGCGTGATCCAGGGCTCGATTTTAGGGCCCATCTTGTACCTCATATTCACGAATGACCTAGCTCAACATCTGTCACATGTGAAAGTCGTCATGTACGCTGATGATGTCCAGTTCCTTGACGCTGACACTCCACAAAACTTCCTGGCTATCAAAGAAAGAGTTGAAAGTGACCTCTCGGTAACTGTACAGTGGTTTACTCAGAACAGACTCAAAATTAACCCATCCAAAACTGAAATGATAGTTTTGAAGTCTCAACGTCAAAAAACGAACACCAGTTTCTCAGTCCATTTCGGTAGTGATTAAATTTTTCCGTCACCAAGCGTCAAGGTCCTGGGAATCACAATCGACCCTCACCTTACGTGGGATTCGCATGTCACGTCTGTCGTTCGGCGCTGCAACATGATACTTGTCAGCCTAGCCAGGATGCGAAACAGACTACCGAAAGACACAAAACGTATACTTATCGAAGCGTTGGTTTTTCCACATATCCGCTATTGTATCAGTGTGTGGGGTAGCTGCTGCATCTCAGAAAAAGCGCATTCAGAAAGTGATCAACTTCGGCGCGCGTATCGTTTCTGGCCTTGACCGAAGAGCTCACATTACTCCTGTACTGAGCGAGCTGGAGTGGAAATGTGTCGATGATATGGTACGTGTCAGCGATGTAGCCATGGTCCGTAGCCTACTTACCTCGGACAATGCACCACAAATTCTACGGAAAAAGTTGCTGCTCAGCTCTGACGTGTCAGTCCGCAGCACGCGTGCAACCGAGCGAGGGCAGCTGCGTCCGCCTCGCGTGCGAACTGAGTTTGCCCGACGCGGGTTTTTGTGTCGCGCCAGCAAGCACTGGAACGATTCGTCGTGAGTGTAGCAGCGTCTAAATCGCGAGATGCCTCCATTTGCAAAGTTTTTTATTAGAGTTTTTTTTAAAATCTGATTTTAATCTACTCCGATGTATGTTTTTGTTATATGTATACGACGTGGTCACCATAAAACCCATGAAATGGAGGGACCTAATAAACTGTATGTATGTATGTGATATTGTGCTAGTGGTAGATGATAGTGTGCCGCGAGGCCAGTGGCCATTAGGTTTAGTTGAACATGTCAAGGTCGGAGCTGACGGCCTGGTGCGATCCGTAGATGTAAGGACCAGGGGACTGCTGCTGCAGCGCCCTATCACAAAGTTAGTGAAGATGTAGATGGCTGCTTAGTTGTGTTTAGTTGAAGCCACTCAAGTGGAGAGGCTTCAAGGGGTGAGTGTGACAGCGCCATCGCCCGACGGCCCCAGCAGCGCTACCTATTTAAGATTCAGAGGCTGTTGCAGCGCCATCTATTTCCGAGCGACGAAAAGGTGGCGCCGTCCCTCGCGTGAGCGCTGTGTTCTCACGACTTCTGACGGTCAGCAGTGGCCAGCTGACTGCGGTCAGCTGTTTTTCGCGGTCAACTGTTTTTCACGGTCACCGCGCGGCATGGTGTCCGGTGTGTCTGCGCAGTGTGAAGCCTCAGGCGAAAATCTTGTAACATCTCAAATTGCAATATAAATGTCATTGTTATAGCTGAGAGAGCTCAGAAGTCAGAATGGGAGCCAGCTGAAGCCAAACTAGTGAATATACAGTGACACGTGATGGAACAATCGATGGTTTGTGTTTGTATCAAGATTTAGATGTTGATGAGGCAAATGTGGTGGGCGCCACAACAGTGACCTTTTGTGAACTGACCTTGACCTTTGCCAAGAATATCACTTTAGCTCTTGCGGGATGTGTATCATACCTTTGGCAGCATTATGGATGATCGTGGTCGTAATCGAAGGCTTTGGATGGAAAGTATGGCCCATAAACTCAAACGTCGATTTTGACCTTTGAACTGACCGTGACCCGACATTTGATCTCACTTCGATATTTTGTGTGCACTTTTTAGATTTGACCGAGAGCTTTCAAATGCCGCCTTGCACGGCTCGCTGCGATCATTGATTCAGAAGATATCCAGGGGGCGTTTAACGTCCCCCCGTCAACGGTGTTCTTCTGAGACCCCAGTCAATGCAGGGTTAACGTTTCGAGCCTGCTGGTATGACCATGTTCCAAATAAGTTTTTAAAAGGCGCCTCTGCGGAGGTGGAGATTTCAACGGGGTTCAGTTTTCTGCTTTTGAGAACATCTCGATCTCGAGATTGAAGTGTTGCATGCCAATAGCCAATATTTCGGGTTGTAACTAGAAAGACCAAAATAACCGTTATCATGGGTGAAGTAATGTGGTGCTAATTTTTACCAACCAACTACGCATTACGTAATGCCCGCAAACTGTCACATCAGTGATTGGTGAATGGCTGAATGACTGAATGAAGGCATGCACGATTTAAAGGAATATTGAATAACTCCCTCGGAATAACTGTTATTCAAATTTATAGATAAATCCAGGTGGATTAAAACTGCAGGAGAACAATGTGTATGAATACACCTCGACAATTCGAGAAATTGCATAGCATATCATTTTGTGTGGCTTCTCACGATGCAGACTAGAAGAGTTTTTTTTTTGTAAAGTAATTGTTAAACTTGAATAAGGTAACCCGGCAGTCACTGGAGTATATTCTGTAACACGACTCAATGGGGGGGGGGGGGGTTAGCCCCCCCCCCCCTGGTATCTTCAGAACCAATGATCGCAGTGGGACGCACAAGGCGGCATTCGAAAGCGCTCAATGAGAGAAACCTAACACAAACTTAAAACAAGTTCAAATTAAGGTCACATGTCAGGTCAAGGTCAAGTTACGTCAAAATCGAGGTATGAGTTTATGGACAATACTTGCCATCCATGGCCTTTGCACCTATAATCACCCAAAGTGCTGTCAAAGGTATGATATATATCCCACATGAGCTAAAGTGAGATTGTTTGAAAAGATCAAGGCCAAAGTCAGGTCACAAGAGGTCACTACACACAAAATATCTACGAAAGTTATGCAGCACATGTTTTATGGATGCTTTTACGCGTAGAATTCGATAGTGGGTCATTTTACCACTTGACTTCATTTACCGTGAAGTTAGTGTCAAGTTCAGGTAAAGTTCAGGTGACAGGTCAAAATTTGAAATTGATAAATCGAAATGAAAAAAAAACATGTTTCTATATCAGTTTTATCTTAAAAAACAGTTCTGGTATTTATTTGTCTGTATCCGGTCAATAAAAGCAAAAAAACGCAATTTCAAAATATGACGTCATGATTTACCCATACTTTATATGCCATGACAGTCAAAAAAGATGATATCATTTCGAAATTTGGTATGGTAGTTGCCAATATGTCGTTATCTGACATATGTTCCGTTTTTTTTCAATGTCTTTGAAAAATTTGATTGTAAGCATTTTTGCAAAACAAATTGCGACATTTTTGGTGTCAAAAACCAAAAATTCCGACATTTCTAGATAACTGGTTTGTATCCCTTGCCATTTTCTACCTTTTAGCGTTTTTCGATTGCATTTTCCTTCATATGCGGCATTTGTACGGCCTGGCAAAGTTTAGCCGATTTTGGTGTCAAAATCGTGTTTAGTGACGTCACTACATTCACTATCTCGAAAAATTTCTGACGAAATTCTTTCATTTTTCTCTCTCAAAAGGTGTAAAATGATGCTCGGAAAGGTACTGAAATTTTGGCGTCGATATCGGCATTAGTTATTGAGATATCATATTCCTAAGGGGGGCTAAAAAAGCCCCCCGTGACTCGCGGGTTAACGCAGCAATGATTATGTATTTGTTTAGATAACGTAAAAAAATCCACCCATACAGGCTACAACCAAAAATAAACTAATCTATAACATCTATATTAACTTTATAACTTATAATATATAACTTTAACCCTTGCCCAACGGGGGGGTGACAGGCCCCCCCCCCCCCCGATATTTGTATTTAATAACTTTTTAAACATGCAACGCATCTTGCTGAAATATTTGGTAGCCGAGTTTACAACAATTAATGCTGTAATTAATGCTGTTACAATAATTAATGCTGTAAACATTCATTTGTAATTGGTTAAGTAGTTTGGGAGAAAATCATGTTTTGATGACTCCATGTTGGTGGAAAAACGATAAATATTTGAAAAATGGTAGAGTTTATAAGTAAATTGCAAACGCAATTCACGAAAGATACGAAATAGCATTTTCTTTAAAATGGCAATCTCGGATTTTCACCATTTTGGGTTTTTGACCCTATTTTTTTTTAATCCCCACAATGAAAATTGTCAAAGATGTTAGAAAAAACAAAATATTTATGAGAGAACTGAGTATGGAAAATACCCATACCAAATTGCAAAGCAATATCTTCAATTTTGACTGATGGCTCCCCAAGTGTAAGAAACTGATGAAGTCATTTTTAAAATAACTTTTTTATTTTTTTGGGACAAGATACCAACAAATAATTACCTTCTCTGTATTTCTGAGCCAAAACCGGTCTAGGAACATGCCTTTTTATTTACATTCATCAATTTCTTATTGAGGTTTTCTGAAGAGCAAAATCGCTGTTCTGGACGTGGTAAATCCGAGGTCATTTACTTGACCTGGAAGGTCACCCGCTGACCTGAAACCTAAAAGTTGCATACTGGTAGATTCCTCTCATGACAGGCAACATGCTGGTTCTTACTGAATTTCCCTAAGTTGCTTGGTTTGGAAGTTAACGGGGGAGGCCTGTCAGCCCCCCCCCCGTAGGGCGAAGGTGAAAAAAGTTCCGTTGGGCGAGGGTTAACTCATCTATATTAACTAGAATCTATATTAGCAGTAGGATGCCTTAATCGGCGAAGGACGAGCGAGCCCGTATAAAACCGATAGCAAGGAAATTGATTGCGGAATAGGCGTGCGCACGTGCGCACGTGCAGTGTGACCCAGAGTTTGACTTGCGCGACATTGCCAGTGGTGTAGTCTCAAACCATACACCAAATTTCAGCTTAATCGTTCGACCTGTTTCTGAGTTACGGAACAGGGGTGCGCACGTGAGCACGTGCAGCGTGACCCAGAGTTTGACTTGCGCGACATTGCCAGTAGTGCGGTCTCAAACCACAGCAAATTTCAGCGTAATCGGTCCAGCCGTTTGTCAGCTATAGCACGAAAACGTTTTCTGACGCCCCTGACGCGGCACACGTGCCACGCGCCATGCTGACCTATCACGTGAAGCGAAATATGGCAATAACAATCGATTGAATGGGACATTCAGATGGCGAAAACTGATTGTCAATTGGATGCGGGATTCCAAAGATATAAGCTCCTCAAAAGCGTTGCGGTCGGGCCGGGCCGGGTCGGTCGCTTATGCGACAAAAATCCCGTATTCAGTGAGGACTCGCGAGCGCGAAGCGCTCGCGAGTAATTCAAGACAGTGTCTGATGTTCTGTCACACTTTAACGTGCTGGTGCTCGGAGATGGTTGGGCTTGGAGAGCCGTAATTTTGTATACCGTTCGGATAGGTGTGCACTTGGGACACTTAATTTGGTGTCTATCCGGGCCGGTGGTGGCGCGTGGCGCGTGCCGCGTGGCGCGTGCAAACGTCGCCCATAGGTTAAACATGGGAAACTGACAAAATCAGAAATCGCGACAAAACGGGCAAACACCGCGTCGATCCCGGGCAGCTGGCTCGGCAGCAGAGGGTCGTAGCTTTAGACGTAATCTTCATGGAATGGGATTCCCGTATGGGAATGGGAACGGGATGGAAATGAAACTGGTTGGAACGGGTTTGGGACATACTATATAATTTGTTAGCACCACAAAAAGTGAAATATGCTGAAACGGATGGGAACGGGAGCCCCATCGATTATGAATTCGGATTGGAACGGGTTTGGGTCTGGCTGAATAGGCTGGGACGGGATGGGGGCTGAAAATGTGTCCCATGAAGGGCTCTAGTCGCAGCGACATGCGCTAAACACGCTCCGATAGAGAACAGATTGGCCTGGCGTATAACATATCGTTCAGAGCGAAGCGCGTGCCACGTGCAAAGCTATGACCACTTACATACGATAATTATAATTTTAGATCATTTTTTCAGTATTTAATTCGGTGCTCGGAAACCGTTGGACATATAACGCTGGAATGGGCACCACTTTGCAGGGGAATGTACCGCCTTTAATTTACATGTACACCACAAAGCTGTTCGATCAATATTTCGGCAGGTCGGCAGGCGTTGAACTTGAAATTCAATATCGTTTCATAATTGTATCCATTACAACACCGTAATACCGAAACGAGAACAAATTTGACCAGGAAATGTACACAAACCGATAGTACACAGCCCAGTCTTCGCTGACCAATATACACCCAAAATATTTCGCCACTGGCTACTAAGTAAATTATGCTGAATACAAACTAAATGCTTGCTGACGCTAACATTGCGAACATTGCCGTCGAATTAAATAGACTCGCTGAATATTCGCCAAGATCTTAACCCTCGCCCTACGGGGGGGGGGGGGCCTGACAGCCCCCTGATGTTTTTTCTTGCATAACTTTTTACACATGCGGTGCATCTTGCTGAAATAATCGACAGATGAGCTTACAAGAATTATAAGCAGGCTGTAAAAATTTAATTGGAATTGGTTAAGTAGTTTGTCATCAAAACATGATTTTCTCCCAGTCATGTTGGAAAAACGATAAATATTTGAAAAATGGTAGAAAAGAGTTTTAAAGGAAATTGCAAACGCAATTCAGCAAAGATACAAAATGGCAATCTCTTATAATTGTCCTCTGATTTGCAAAATTAGTTTTTTTTTACTCCTAAAATAAAAAACTTTTGTGCAAAAATCCCCACAAAATCAACATTTTCAAAGATGATGGCAGAACCGGAATATATGTGAGAGAAATGAGCATGGACAATACCCATACCAAATTTCAAAGCAACATATTCATATGTTTGACTGAGTGATGGCTCCCACGTGTAAGAAACTGATGACTCATTTAAAAACAAACTTTGAGAGGTAGAGAGGTAGAGAGGTAGAGAGGTAGAGAGGTAGAGAGGTAGAGAGGTAGAGGGGTAGAGAGGTAGAGGTAGAGGTAGAGAGGTAGAGGTAGAGGTAGAGGTAGAGAGGTAGAGGTAGAGGTAGAGGTAGAGGTAGAGGTAGAGGTAGAGGTAGAGGTAGAGGTAGAGGTAGAGGTAGAGGTAGAGGTAGAGGTAGAGAGGTAGAGGTAGAGGTAGAGGTAGAGGTAGAGAGGTAGAGGTAGAGGTAGAGAGGTAGAGAGGTAGAGAGGTAGAGAGGTAGAGAGGTAGATAGGTAGAGAGGTAGAGAGGTAGAGGTAGAGAGGTAGAGGTAGAGGTAGAGGTAGAGGTAGAGGTAGAGGTAGAGAGGTAGAGAGGTAGAGAGGTAGAGAGGTAGAGAGGTAGAGGTAGAGAGGTAGAGGTAGAGAGGTAGAGAGGTAGAGGTAGAGAGGTAGAGAGGTAGAGGTAGAGAGGTAGAGGTAGAGAGGTAGAGGTAGAGAGGTAGAGGTAGAGAGGTAGAGGTAGAGAGGTAGAGGTAGAGAGGTAGATGTATAGAGGTAGAGGTAGAGGTAGAGAGGTAGAGGTAGAGGTAGAGGTAGAGGTAGAGGTAGAGGTAGAGGTAGAAGTAGAGGTAGAGGTAGAGAGGTATAGGTATATATGTAGAGGTAGAAAGGTAGAGGTAGAAAGGTGAAGGTAGAAAGGTAGAGGTAGAAAGGTAGAGGTAGAGAGGTAGAGGTAGAGAGGTAGAGGTAGAGAGGTAGAGGTAGAGAGGTAGAGGTAGAGAGGTAGAGGTAGAGAGGTAGAGGTAGAGAGGTAGAGGTAGAGAGGTAGAGGTAGAAAGGTAGAGGTAGAGAGGTAGAGGTAGAGAGGTAGAGGTAGAGAGGTAGAGGTAGAGAGGTAGAGGTAGAGAGGTAGAGGTAGAGAGGTAGAGGTAGAGAGGTAGAGGTAGAGAGGTAGAGGTAGAGGTAGAGAGGTAGAGGTAGAGGTAGAGAGGTAGAAGTAGAGAGGTAGAGGTAGAGAGGTAGAGGTAGAGAGGTAGAGGTAGAGGTAGAGAGGTAGAGGTAGAGAGGTAGAGGTAGAGAGGTAGAGGTAGAGAGGTAGAGGTAGAGAGGTAGAGGTAGAGAGGTAGAGGTAGAGAGGTAGAGAGGTAGAGAGGTAGAGGTAGAGAGGTAGAGGTAGAGAAGTAGAGGTAGAGAAGTAGAGGTATAGAGGTAGAGGTAGAGGTAGAGGTAGAGAGGTAGAGGTAGAGAGGTAGAGGTAGAGAGGTAGAGGTAGATAGGTAGAGGTAGAGAGGTAGAGGTAGAGAGGTAGAGGTAGAGAGGTAGAGGTAGAGAGGTAGAGGTAGAGAGGTAGAGAGGTAGAGGTAGAGAGGTAGAGGTAGAGAGGTAGAGGTAGAGAGGTAGAGGTAGAGAGGTAGAGGTAGAGAGGTAGAGGTAGAGAGGTAGAAGAGGTAGAGGTAGAGAGGTAGAGTTAAGAGAGGTAGAGGTAGAGGTAGAGATAGAGGTAAAGAGGTAGAGGTAGAGAGGTAGAGTTAAGAGAGGTAGAGTTAAGAGAGGTAGAGTTAAGAGAGGTAGAGTTAAGAGAGGTAGAGTTAAGAGAGGTAGAGGTAGAGGTAGAGGTAGAGGTAGAGATAGAGGTAAAGAGGTAGAGTTAAGAGAGGTAGAGGTAGAGATAGAGGTAAAGAGGTAGAGTTAAGAGAGGTAGAGGTAGAGATAGAGGTAAAGAGGTAGAGTTAAGAGAGGTAGAGGTAGAGTTAAGAGAGGTAGAGGTAGAGGTAGAGGTAGAGGTAGAGGTAGAGATAGAGATAGAGGTAAAGGTAGAGGTAGAGGTAGAGGTAGAAGTAGAAGTAGAGGTAGAGATAGAGGTAGAGGTAGAGGTAGAGGTAGAGGTAGAAGTAGAGGTAGAAGTAGAGGTAGAGGTAGAGATAGAGGTAGAAGTAGAGGTAGAAGTAGAGGTAGAGGTAGATATAGAGGTAGAGGTAGAAGTAGAGGTAGAAGTAGAGAAAGAGGTAGAAAGGTAGAGGTAGAAAGGTAGAGGTAGAAAGGTAGAGGTAGAGAGGTAGAGGTAGAGAGGAAGAGGTAGAGAGGTAGAGGTAGAGAGGTAGAGAGGTAGAGAGGTAGAGAGGTAGAGGTAGAGAGGTAGAGGTAGAGAGGTAGAGGTAGAGAGGTAGAGGTAGAGAGGTAGAGGTAGAGAGGTAGAGGTAGAGAGGTAGAGGTAGATAGGTAGAGGTAGAGAGGTAGAGGTAGAGAGGTAGAGGTAGAGAGGTAGAGGTAGAGAGGTAGAGGTAGAGAGGTAGAGGTAGAGAGGTAGAGGTAGAGAGGTAGAGGTAGAGGTAGAGAGGTAGAGAGGTAGAGGTAGAGAGGTAGAGGTAGAGGTAGAGAGGTAGAGGTAGAGGTAGAGAGGTAGAGGTAGAGAGGTAGAGGTAGAGGAGAGGTAGAGAGGTAGAGGTAGAGAGGTAGAGAGGTAGAGGTAGAGGTAGAGGTAGAGGTAGAGAGGTAGAGGTAGAGGTAGAGGTAGAGAGGTAGAGGTAGAGGTAGAGAGGTAGAGGTAGAGGTAGAGGTAGAGAGGTAGAGGTAGAGGTAGAGGTAGAGAGGTAGAGGTAGAGGTAGAGAGGTAGAGGTAGAGAGGTAGAGGTAGAGGTAGAGAGGTAGAGGTAGAGGTAGAGAGGTAGAGGTAGAGGTAGAGAGGTAGAGGTAGAGAGGTAGAGGTAGAGGTAGAGAGGTAGAGAGGTAGAGGTAGAGAGGTAGAGGTAGAGAGGTAGAGGTAGAGGTAGAGAGGTAGAGGTAGAGAGGTAGAGGTAGAGAGGTAGAGGTAGAGAAGTAGAGGTAGAGGTAGAGAGGTAGAGGTAGAGAGGTAGAGGTAGAGAGGTAGAGGTAGAGAGGTAGAGGTAGAGAGGTAGAGGTAGAGGTAGAGAGGTAGAGGTAGAGAGGTAGAGGTAGAGAGGTAGAGGTAGAGAGGTAGAGGTAGAGGTAGAGAGGTAGAGGTAGAGAGGTAGAGGTAGAGAGGTAGAGGTAGAGGTAGAGAGGTAGAGGTAGAGAGGTAGAGAGGTAGAGGTAGAGAGGTAGAGGTAGAGAGGTAGAGGTAGAGAGGTAGAGGTAGAGAGGTAGAGGTAGAGAGGTAGAGGTAGAGGTAGAGGTAGAGGTAGAGGTATAGAGGTAGAGGTATAGAGGTAGAGGTATAGAGGTAGAGGTATAGAGGTAGAGGTAGAGGTAGAGAGGTAGAGAGGTAGAGGTAGAGAGGTAGAGGTAGAGAGGTAGAGGTAGAGAGGTAGAGGTAGAGGTAGAGGTAGAAAGGTAGAGGTAGAGGTAGAAAGGTAGAGGTAGAGAGGTAGAGAGGTAGAGAGGTAGAGAGGTAGAGGTAGAGAGGTAGAGGTAGAGAGGTAGAGGTAGAGAGGTAGAGAGGTAGAGGTAGAGAGGTAGAGAGGTAGAGGTAGAGAGGTAGAGAGGTAGAGGTAGAGGTAGAGAGGTAGAGGTAGAGAGGTAGAGGTAGAGAGGTAGAGGTAGAGAGGTAGAGGTAGAGAGGTAGAGGTAGAGAGGTAGAGGTAGAGAGGTAGAGGTAGAGAGGTAGAGGTAGAGAGGTAGAGGTAGAGAGGTAGAGGTAGAGAGGTAGAGGGGTAGAGGTAGAGAGGTAGAGGTAGAGAGGTAGAGGTAGAGAGGTAGAGGTAGAGAGGTAGAGAGGTAGAGAGGTAGAGAGGTAGAGAGGTAGAGAGGTAGAGGTAGAGAGGTAGAGAGGTAGAGAGGTAGAGAGGTAGAGAGGTAGAGGTAGAGAGGTAGAGAGGTAGAGAGGTAGAGGTAGAGAGGTAGAGAGGTAGAGGTAGAGAGGTAGAGGTAGAGAGGTAGAGAGGTAGAGAGGTAGAGGTAGAGAGGTAGAGAGGTAGAGAGGTAGAGAGGTAGAGAGGTAGAGAGGTAGAGAGGTAGAGAGGTAGAGAGGTAGAGAGGTAGAGAGGTAGAGAGGTAGAGGTAGAGAGGTAGAGAGGTAGAGAGGTAGAGAGGTAGAGAGGTAGAGAGGTAGAGGTAGAGAGGTAGAGGTAGAGAGGTAGAGGTAGAGGTAGAGGTAGAGGTAGAGAGGTAGAGGTAGAGAGGTAGAGGTAGAGAGGTAGAGGTAGAGAGGTAGAGGTAGAGAGGTAGAGGTAGAGAGGTAGAGGTAGAGAGGTAGAGGTAGAGAGGTAGAGGTAGAGAGGTAGAGGTAGAGGTAGAGAGGTAGAGAGGTAGAGAGGTATAGGTAGAGAGGTAGAGAGGTAGAGGTAGAGAGGTAGAGGTAGAGAGGTAGAGGTAGAGGTAGAGGTAGAGAGGTAGAGGTAGAGAGGTAGAGGTAGAGAGGTAGAGGTAGAGAGGTAGAGGTAGAGAGGTAGAGGTAGAGGTAGAGAGGTAGAGGTAGAGAGGTAGAGGTAGAGAGGTAGAGGTAGAGAGGTAGAGGTAGAGAGGTAGAGGTAGAGAGGTAGAGGTAGAGAGGTAGAGGTAGAGAGGTAGAGGTAGAGAGGTAGAGGTAGAGAGGTAGAGGTAGAGAGGTAGAGGTAGAGAGGTAGAGGTAGAGAGGTAGAGGTAGAGAGGTAGAGGTAGAGAGGTAGAGGTAGAGAGGTAGAGGTAGAGAGGTAGAGGTAGAGAGGTAGAGGTAGAGAGGTAGAGGTAGAGAGGTAGAGGTAGAGGTAGAGGTAGAGAGGTAGAGGTAGAGAGGTAGAGGTAGAGAGGTAGAGGTAGAGAGGTAGAGGTAGAGAGGTAGAGGTAGAGAGGTAGAGGTAGAGAGGTAGAGGTAGAGAGGTAGAGGTAGAGAGGTAGAGGTAGAGAGGTAGAGGTAGAGAGGTAGAGGTAGAGAGGTAGAGGTAGAGAGGTAGAGGTAGAGAGGTAGAGGTAGAGAGGTAGAGGTAGAGAGGTAGAGGTAGAGAGGTAGAGGTAGAGAGGTAGAGGTAGAGAGGTAGAGGTAGAGAGGTAGAGGTAGAGAGGTAGAGGTAGAGAGGTAGAGGTAGAGAGGTAGAGGTAGAGAGGTAGAGGTAGAGAGGTAGAGGTAGAGAGGTAGAGGTAGAGAGGTAGAGAGGTAGAGGTAGAGAGGTAGAGGTAGAGAGGTAGAGGTAGAGAGGTAGAGGTAGAGAGGTAGAGGTAGAGAGGTAGAGGTAGAGAGGTAGAGGTAGAGAGGTAGAGGTAGAGGTAGAGAGGTAGAGGTAGAGAGGTAGAGGTAGAGAGGTAGAGGTAGAGAGGTAGAGGTAGAGAGGTAGAGGTAGAGAGGTAGAGGTAGAGAGGTAGAGGTAGAGAGGTAGAGGTAGAGAGGTAGAGGTAGAGAGGTAGAGTTAGAGAGGTAGAGGTAGAGAGGTAGAGGTAGAGAGGTAGAGGTAGAGAGGTAAAGGTAGAGCGGTAGAGGTAGAGAGGTAGAGGTAGAGAGGTAGAGGTAGAGAGGTAGAGGTAGAGAGGTAGAGGTAGAGAGGTAGAGGTAGAGAGGTAGAGGTAGAGAGGTAGAGGTAGAGGGGTAGAGGTAGAGGGGTAGAGGTAGAGAGGTAGAGGTAGAGAGGTAGAGGTAGAGAGGTAGAGGTAGAGAGGTAGAGGTAGAGAGGTAGAGGTAGAGAGGTAGAGGTAGAGAGGTAGAGGTAGAGAGGTAGAGGTAGAGAGGTAGAGGTAGAGAGGTAGAGGTAGAGAGGTAGAGGTAGAGAGGTAGAGGTAGAGAGGTAGAGGTAGAGAGGTAGAGGTAGAGAGGTAGAGGTATAGAGGTAGAGGTAGATAGGTAGAGAGGGTGGGGCTGGATACGGGAACGGGACACGGGACACGGAAATGGAAATACAGGGAACAATATGAGATTGCACTTCGCGCAATCTAGTCGTACTCAAAATAAATAATCCTCATGCATTACAATCACAAACAGTGAGGAATGGAAGGCAAATCATAATTCCGACTGAAACAAAGCTAGGAATCCACTGAAGCCGTGTTGCCGTGTGGTAAAACAAGCGATAGCAACGCCATCATGCGACGCGACAGCGGCGCCACCTGCACTGGTGCCGTCTACATGCGTTTAAAGGTGCACCGGGTCCTACGCACCAAACATTTAAGCTTGTTCAACTCGGGGTGTAGCAGGCGCTCCGCAACGACTTTGAAATCTGAGGGGGGGGGGGGGGGAGGTGGAGTGTGAACGGGGAGAACAAACAAAAACAATGAGTACAACTTGACACTAATTTCTAGTTGATAGTCAGGGATTGTTTTTTGTTGGGGGGGGGGGGGGGGGATCCCTCCCTGGCACAATCATGGGGGACCCCCCCCCCTCACTATGGCGGAGCCCTGGGGTGTAGCATCCTAGTCATTTAACGCTTCAGCCCCCTCAACTTTTAGCTCAGCCCCCTCAACTTTTAGCTCAGCCCCCAAACTTAAAGGCATACATTTGAAATACAGCAACAATGAAAAGGGAAAAGATAAAGCAATTTCACGACAAATAAAAAAAGGAATTTTATTGTATATCGAGCGGAACCATTATTCACGATTGGGAAATCAGATGATAAATTTGTTAGGTATGCTAGGCTGGACCCGACTTCAGTTCAGCCCCCTCAACTGAATTTGAGAAAGTACGCCCCAGGTTTCACTTTACAGGTTAGGGGCAGGTTATTGGAAAATATAAAACAAAATCGCTATCACATGTTAATTTCCTTGCCATGCCTATCAGTTGAATTAAATGAATTAATGAAATTAATTGAATTAAATATTCCTACTGAAATATATTTCAAGTAAGGTTGATAAGCGCTCCACGGCGTTCTACGCTTATAATGGCCGGTACTCGGCAAGCACTCGGCAACGAATTCACTGTCCGAGCTAAAATTAGTCTGCCTACGGATTGCTATGTATCATGAAAGTATGCAATATGTTTCCTGAACTATCTTTGGCGGATATGTACCAAACTTTATGAAGAATCAGACATTTTAAAAAGTGCATTGAAATCGGCAGTTTAGTTTGGCCCCGGACGGCGACCTATTTAGTGTTCTCGACTCATTTAGTGTTCTCGACTAAAAAAAATGGAGGTTTTCCCCATGGATTTTCAACATGCAGGTATTCAATACATTACAATGCACACATGAAACATTTATCCTAACCGTTTTCCCATAATCAATCAATACACATTTCAGAAAACAGTGATGCATTCGGCGGATTAACTTGGGCCCCTGCGACGGCGTATTAGTGTATGCGATTTGTTGGAGTTAGTTCAACGAGAGTCATTCAACGTTGAACAGATTTATCACTCCCTACGGGGGGGGGGGCGACAGCCCTCCCCCCAGAGGTTTTGCTTGAATAACTTTTTACACATACGGCGCATCTTGCTGAAATTTTCGATAGCTGAGTGTACAACAATTTTACGCAGGCTGTACAAATTTATTTAAAATTTGTTTATTTGTTTGGGAAATAATCATGTTTTGATGACGTCATGTTGTGGAAAAACGATAAATATTTGAAAAATGGTAGAAAACCAAGTTTTAAAGCAAATTGCAAACGCAATCCACCAAGACACAAAATGGCATTCTCTTCAAAATGGCAATCTCGGGTTTTCAAAATATTGGATTTTTGACCTTTAATTTTTTTTTTTAAATCCCCACAAAATCACATTTTTCGAAGATGTTAGCAAAACCGGAATATATGCGAGAGAACTGAGTATGGAGACAATACCCATACCAAATTTCAAAGCAATATCTTCATTTTTCACCGAGTGATGGCTCCCAAGTGTAAGAAACTGACGACTCATTTTTTTTAATAACTTTGTTTGACAAGATACGAACAAATAATTAACTTTTCTGTATTTCTGAGCCAAAACTGGTCAAGAACATGCCTTTTTATTTACATTTAATAATTTCTCTTTGAGGTTTTCTGAAGAGAAAACTCGCTGTTTGGGACGTGGTAAATCCGAGGACATTCACTTGACCTGGAAGGTCACTCGTTGACCTGAAACCTCAAAATCGCATATTCCTAGATTCCTCTCATGACGGGTAACATGCTAGTTCTTACCGCATTGCTCTAAGTTGCTTGGTTTGGAAGTTAACAGGGGGCCGTCACCCCCCCCGTAGGGCGAAGGTGAACAAAGCTCCCGTAAGGCGAGGGTTAAAAAAGCACCAGATGTCAAGCAACTTCCGAAGGAAGTATATATGTACTTTTTCACAAAACAAACAAATTGAATTAGAAAAAGTTGCGTTTTCACTTTTAATTCGACTCATTTCAATACCATGCGTGTTGCACAAGATAGTCCAGAAAAATAAATGAAAAGGTGAATATTTCCCTGTAAATGCCTTCATATATCAAATACAAAACGTAGCAAAAAAAATCCAAAGAAACAAACTAATTTGGTAACACAAACACGTTTAACACGACAAAATAGGTCCCGAATCCTCAGCCCCACACGCTCACGACCACTTCCTGGGGCTAGTGGCATCAGCTGGAGTTGTTGCAGCAGTTGGCCGCCAGGGACCAATAGTGAGCCAGGGTGTTATGACGTCGCAAGCAAATGGAACCAGTTAAATATTTAACGCTAAATATTTATTTATTAATAAATAAATAAATCAAAATTTAGTAGCACCATTTGCTTGCGACGTCATACAGGGTGTTTCATTAAAATGTATCCACTTAGAAAACTCGCGATAACTCCGGTAGTAGTTTTGGTCGAAGGTCTTCAAACTTACCATCATTGGAAAGCTGATGAAATTCGACATGACATGTGATAACCAACTCCATCAACGTTCTATTCACTTAGCTTCACCGCAGCGAAAAAGACTGCAAAAATGCGACAATATTTCCGCAAAGGACGTGATCTTTCACAGATCTGAGGTCGCGCTGGAGCAGCAAACAGCAGGTCCTAAGCGCTGGGTCAAACACGCTTGAGCAGCAAACAATAATGCACATGAAACAACATGGCATGTCTGACAACAACGAAGTCACGACACTCGGGGCACCACTCTGACCAAGCCATGGCAGCGACCTCACATCAGATGCTCAAGTGTCGGTCGCCCGACTCCACAAAGCTGCATCCTGAGTCGCATGTTGGCCATGACCTTGCGACACATGTCCGCTGTGATGGTGGTCAGGATCTCCCTGATGCTCTCCTTCAGGTCATCTAGAGTGCCTTGTACACTCTTCCCTTGATGAAACCCCGAAGGAAAAAAAGGGGGCTCAGGTCGGGTGACCTGTAAGGCCACGGAAATTCCGTCTTCTGCGAGATGAGCCTGTCAGCGAACTTGGCCTTGAGTGCGTCCAGGCTGACATGAGCGGTGTGTGCAGTGGGTGCCACTGCATCCACATTCCGTTCTTGTTGTTGCATGTCCTGTTGCATCCACATTATCCACATTCCACAAGCCATGCTGCTGCTTTATGTGAGCAGCAGCATGGCTTCATTCCAAAACGCTCATGTATCTCGAATCTTGCGGTGTACTTGCACTCTGCGTGGGGGGCCATATCTGGCGGGTACCAGACGGACGCTATTTACACTGACTACTCGGCCGCCTTCCAAAGTGTCAATCATGCGCTTGTTGTTCACAAACTCATAAATTCTTACAATTTGCAAGGAAATGCTCAAAAATGGTTCGTCTCGTACCTGTCGGGTAGGCGTCAGAGGGTCGTCGTCAATGGGAAGACATCCGAGTGGAAACCGGTCCTCTCAGGTATTCCGGAAGGGTCCATTCTGGCCCCTTTGGTCTTCTCGTTGTTTATAAACGATTTGCCATCCGTTATCAACTCCGGCTTTCTGCTTTACGCAGACGACGTTAAACTTTATCGCAAAATTGAGTCTCCTGCTGACGGACTTCGGCTTCAGGAGGACCTGGACCGGCTGATTTCCTGGTCTGTCAGCTGGGGACTCACCCTAAATACCAGTAAATGCAAGTCGTTTACGATGACCCTCAGACGCGCACATGTCCAGACAGATTACTTCATTGATAACACAGAGTTAGAGCGAGTGTCACAGATCCGTGATCTGGGAGTCATGATAGATTCAAAGCTGACCTTTGCGGCCCATGTGAACTGTACGGTACGCAAGGGCAGCCGAGCACTTGGGCTCTTGATTCGGTCGTTCCAACATGCGGGACGAGATAAATTTAGGCAAAGTGCCCTTATGGCTGCTTACTATGCCAATGTGCGCTCAGTTTTAGAGTACGGCAGCGTAATCTGGACAGGTGCGGCCAAGGCCCACACTGAGCGGGTCGATCGGGTACAGCACAAATTCCTCATGTGGCTTCAAGCACACCATCATGCTGGCTTTTCTTCTCTTTCGTACCGAGATCTTTTGCAATATTTCAAAGTCACCTCTCTGGCTTCTCGGAGAATCCAGCATGATATTCTGTTTGCTCGCAGCGTCTTTGACAACAGACTGGACTCAGGAACTCTCTTGTTCAATTTGCCTTTGAGAGTGCCTGCCCGATCGACCCGCTCGCGAACCCTGCTCGCGGTGCCCCATGCACGAGTGAGCACTGTACAAAGTGGACTGTTTGTCAGGATTCCGAAAATAGTTAACACCTTAAATAGTGATATTGTGGATGCAGATATGTTCGGAGGCAACTTTTACAGTTTTAAAAACAGTGTCCTCAAGTATGTGGCGTCGCTTTAAACTTATACGATTGCTGGTGCTTTTTTTGTATTTATTTATACATTTATGATGTGTTTATGTTTTACTATGTATTTAGTAGTTTACCATCGTGTTTTATCTCTCACGACTTCGCCTGTTATTGGAGTCTTGCTCTGTTGGCGATCAATAAAATAAAAAAAATATAAAAAATTAGGGTGTCACTCGGATACTTTTTCTTCCCGATCAAATTCTACCACCGGTTTTATCATGCGCGGCATGTGTGGAAACAATTATATGTCATTCGTTCCTTCTTATCTTTTGCCTCCATCCGGCGCCGAGCGATCAAAGTTTCTCCCATTCCTTAACTATTGCGACCACAGCGCCCCTATCGGCGGGCAGTGGAACTACTTCACCGAGCGGTGTCCATAAGTCGATGTGGCCTTTTTGGGAGAAAATAGTCAGTAAAATGCGCATGAATATATTCCTGAGAAGATATTCGTCTTCACATATATGAACTAAGCAGTGAAACAACAGTGAAATCAGTGAATAACAATGTTGATATTAACAAGTGATAAGGAAATTCATGGACTTGCCGAAGTACAGATGCGTGACAAATGCTTGTCCGGAGCAGCAGAGCGCAGTCTAAATTAACTACAAAAAAACGTACGAACTTGGATAAAAAGCACCAAACTCTGCTGATAACTAACAAAAAAAAACGAGTGCGGTAAACACTACCATCATAGTATGTATGTAACGTTGTAGCAGCTACTGCAATGGTGCGAATACGAGCGAATCCAGTCAGGCTTTTTGTGAATTACTTCTTGCTAGTGACAGCTGGCAGTCTCCCACGGTGACGGAGCCTGTTGCAGATCCAGCCATGTCGTTGCGTTTCCCCGACCACGTTGCTGGCCGCCTCCGTTACCACCTTGACAGCACGTTCCACAGCGACTGTATGAACTGGATACGGGGGCACAACCAGCGGCGCGTTCCGGAGGCCATCCAGCTGTGCGTCGCCGAGAGCCATCGTCAGGGGCGGCTCGGTGATCAGCTCTGCATTCCAGTCCAACAAGTCGGTGTACTTCTCGGCCGCGAAGTTGACTGACGGGAGCTTGAATGGTCGGAAATTCTGCTGCTGCGACTGCCGGCGACACTGCTCTATCGTCGTTACCGCTTGGTCTCGCACTTCTGGGTCTGTATCAGCGACCATGGCCAGTAAGAGCGACTCCGGGTGCGCCCAGTACGCGTTCCGCTGCAGTACTGGGCGAATGCTGTCCTGCAGTCCCTCGGGCAGGAGTCGCAGCAATTTCACGCTCCGCATCAGGTTCTTTGAGCCGTTTTCGCAGCTGCTGTGCAGTCGGATATTAAACCACATTGGAATGTAGTGCTTCATGAGGTACTCTACCAGCTGCTTTAGCTGGTCGGTAGGGTTCTCGCTGGACACGTACAGGCGCAGTAGTCTTGTTGCCAGAGTCAGCCACCTGGAGCGGGGGGTGGGGGATGCAGGATAGCATGAATAATATACGATATAGCATATGGTAGATGTTATTATCGATGTTAAAGGAAGATAATGGCGGGTAGATGAGTATAATAAAACGGAATGAACGTATGCATGGTGTCGAACAAATGCTTCTTGAAATAAACGCAAATTAGGCACGCTATCAGAAACGTACGTTAATGTGAGTGCATATACGCAAATATGTTACTATGAGTGAACTGTAAAGTAAGACTTCCGCCCCTCCTCACTTTGCTATTTTGGTGACGAGATAAACCAATTGCCTATAACAGTATGAATATTCAGCCTTTGTGCGTACCTGGGATGGTTCACTGGTCCGATTTTTCGGTTGGCATCCTCTTCAGAGATGTGACCAGCCTCCACGGCTTTGGCCAGTGTGTACAGCAGCTGCTGATCGGTGCTCAGCTCCGAGAATACTGCCTCGGGCAGCTCTGGAACTTCACTGCTCACCGGCTGGAAGGAGCTGACTGGAAGGCGGTGTACGTTACCACTGGCAGCCTTGCCGAGAGGGCCAGAAAATGACCTTGGTCCCGAGGTCTCTCCATCTAACTGATGGAACACCTCCCGTAGGTTCAGTTCATTTCCGTGTAACTGGCAAATGAACCAGTGTAGTGGCCGGTTTTTACTCAGTTCGAGAAGACGGCACACACCGCCATAGCGCCCCGTGTTCACAGCCGTGCCATCGCATCCAAGAACACATACTTCAGCGACGCTGGTATCAGCGATAGTATCGAGAACTTTTGCTTGGTCCATTGCCCGGCCAGTGTCCGGTGTGAAGTGCCCGAGGTATTGGCCTCCTGGCTCAGCTACTACTATGTAGTACTGCCACATGTTCCTCTACTGTTTCTGTTGATCGTCCGACAGCGGTGCGATCTTTTCGGCCATCGAAATATAGAGCTCTGAAATATTGACCGTATCCTCGCTCTCGCTCTTGGGCTGACACCTGTCTCAACCGATTTCTCTCCCGCCACACTTCTTTGGATCAACTGCCAGCGACGTGTCGTCCTTATCTATGCGACCGATTTCTTCTTGGAAAGCATTTATTATTGTAGCTACAGCACGATTTGATAGTCCAAACCGATCAGCCGCTAAGCCGTATTGTCAAATCTCTCCCGATTCAAATCTGTCGTATCGGTTCCGTGGACATTCCATTTCAAGTTTTCATCAGACGTGTTCACGGAGCTCTCACGGTCGTCTGTACTGCTGCCAGCCTGCAGACCAGACGGTCCAGCTTCCATGTAGTCGCTGGGGGCTGCAACTTCGCTGGGTCCCTCAGTTACTTCAGTCTCTTTCCCTGACAGATATCAGGACTCGACCGTTACCATACTCAGTCCTTCTTGCCGGGACAGACTCTGCCTCCGGTGTGCTGCTGCCTGACGCCGGCGACTCTCAACAGTGTCCAAACCACCGATCAACTGCTTGCGGGGTCCCCTTTGATCCCTTAGAAACGTGACCTCGTCAGGCGGCACTCGGTTCTCTCGGGGGCAGCTGCAGCGTTGCAGACATTTGCAGAGGGCTATGTCGAATAGCTTTCTGAAGAACTGTTGATTCATCTGTGTCTTTTCACTGCGCTGACTTTTCTTGACTTTGTTCAAATTTCGGAAGTTTGTGTAACACAGCTCCAACTTGCGCGCGACGCTCGTGACCTGCAGCGTAGGAATGCCCTCTCGCTCCCACAACTTGATTATCTTCTCAGCGGCCGGTTTGTATATCTTTCTCTGCTTGTCTTTTCCCCGAACGACTGAATGCTCACTGTGAATAAGTCTGATATAATTGACAGCGTCCTTGTATGTCGGAAACTGATTTGATGGTAGGTCACACGAAGCTCCCAGAGCGAAGTGTTTGGACCGGCTACGATTAGCCATAGCACTAGCGTATCACGGGGACGGGGCTCAAGGCACTAAACACTGGCCAGTAGCGCACCGACCCACGGACGCTTCTTTACTGACTCACACCTCTGCTCGTCGCGTTGCGAGTCAGACATCTGGTGCTGCTGTCGGACGACAAGATCGTGTCGCCCCGTCATTGACATACGACACGTACCGTCTCACTGACCGAGCGTGTTCGTCGCTCTCAGCCGGCACGGTCAGTTGCCACCCCCCCCCCCCCCCCCCCCCCATTCACTGCCATTGAATGTCTACTGTGCGGTGCCTAATGAATCATGAGGCATTACGAAATACAAAATGATGTCACAGCTTTTCTAGCTTTTGAGACGAAGTAATGTAGCCCAAACAGAAACGGGCGACTTAGTTCTGCCAGCCACCAATAGAGGCGCTGAGGTCGCCAATGTTAAGAGAATGGGAGAAACTTCGAACGCTGGGCGCCGGATGGCGGTTAAAGATGAAAGGAAACGAGTGGTTAATTTGTATGTTTGTGGGTGCAGCGCATGATAATATTGGTGGTAGAGTGTGCGCTGTGACAAGTGACACCCTAATCCACATTCCGTTCCGTTCCGGATCTTCGGGAATAAGAACTCCTGGAGCATTGCGACGTAGCGCTCGCTAGGGATCCATCAAGGGAAGAGTGTAAGAGGTCTAACCACGCACTCTTAATGACCTGACAGAGCATCAGGGAGATCCTGACCACCATCACAGCGGTCATGTGTCGCAAGGTGATGGCCAACATGCGACGCAGAATGCAGCTGTGTGTGGAGTCGGGCGGCCGACACTTCCGAGCATCTGATGTGAAGTCGCCGCCATGGCTTGGTCAGAGTGGTGCCCCGAGTGTCGTAACTTCGTTGTTGTCAGACATGCCATGTTGTTTCATGTTCATTACTGTTCGCTGCTCAAGCATGTTTGATCCAGCGCTTAGGACCTGCTGTTTGCTGCTCCAGCGCGACCTCAGATCTGTAAAAGATCACGTCCTTTTCGGATATATAGCTATGAGTTTGTCGCATTTTTTCAGTCTGTTTCGCTGCACTGAAGCCAAGTGAATAGAACGTCGATGGGTGTGGTCATCACTATGTGATGTCGAATTTCATCAGCTTTCCGATACTGGTAAGTTTGAAGACCTGCGGCCACAACTACCGGAGTTATCGCGAGATTTCCGAGTGGATACATTTTTATGAAACGCCCTGTAACACCCTGGCTCACTAGCGGCCCCTGGCGGCCAACTGCTGCAACAACTCCAGCTGATAGTGCTAAGCCCTTCCTGGCTGGTCGCGGCACGCCAGCGCTCTTGGTCAGTGCCGACTCATAGCCGCGGGCAGTGTTCTGCCCTGTGGTACAGTCTAACTCCTGCTGGCGCTCGGCCGAGCCGCTACAGAGTGGCGCTTGGCTGGCGCTTGGCAACGGCTCCAGTCAAGGTCGCCACAAAAAGCATCATGAGGTTGTATTACGTTGTAATTGATTAAAACAACAAAAATAATTAACAACTGTCAAATTTGGGTGATTTGCAATGCAATGAGCAGTTCCCGAACATGCAATAGATTACAGATAACTACCATGGAATGTTAAAATCAATGTAAAAATATATGATTGATATATGGCCAGAATTTACAAGTTTAACCCACTATGAAAATAGGCCGCAGGTAAGTTTTAAGCCTTTTTGTTGGATGTTGGATACTATGATTTTTGTATCAGTCGTGTTCATCTCTCAACTTAGCGACTTGATCAGCTTTATACCTATAATCCATCATAAACATAGTATAGACGTAAACTAAAAAGTATTAATATTTCCGACTAGGCGAAGAACATGCACTTCAGACGCATTCGGCAGAAGCAGGAGTTTGTAAAATTATGTGGGTTTAAAAGGCAAATTGCTAGTTTATTGTTCGCTTACAATCAAATTATACGCACGCAGAAGACAAAGGTAAAATTGTGTCTTGTTTCGGCACTCAGAGGCAATCAATTAAATATTATTCTTTGAACTATATTTTTGCTTACGCAAATAATTCAGCCGCAATTTATACGTAGACAATATTTCTTCACGAAAAATAGGAAGGCTATTACTGGGAGATATCGAATCATCTGAAGGAATTGCGCTAATATTCAGTATTAACATTATTAACTTAATTTTTTTATTTCCAAATATTGTATATCTGCAAACACGATAATTTTCATTTTAACAATAATTATGAACGAATAACTCCGGTACACAGTTATTAAAAAAGTCGAAGTGTATCACTTCGTTTTCAACACGGCAATGCAACGCCATAAAACAACCATCAATATTGCGATGGAACAGGCTTACACAAACTGTCAACCAAATCCATAATGGTACTCACCCTAATTTGACCTCCCATGATCTCGGGAGTCCCTGCCGTCCTTCTCTGGAATCCACTGCCCACCATCTACCCACCGCGGACGCCAGCACAGGAATGCCGGCCGGCTTTGACCGGTCAGAGCGTCACACAGGTCACGTGACCGACCGCCAGCCGGACCGACCAATGACAGAGGAGCGTCCAAGGCCGTCTCCGTGCATCCGTCCGCGCCGAGCCACTGGACTGCTAAAGCCGGCCACAGCGCTGCTTCAACAACCTTATAAGGCAGCCGGGCCCAGAGGCCTCTTGCATAAAACTTACGATTTAGGTCGCCGAAGTAAATCTTAGAAAATCTTAAGAAACAGCAGAATCTATGAAATAATAAATTGTGATGTAAATCGATAAAGTTATATACATTGAGTAAACAAATAATAATCTTGTGTAAATTGTGCCCCAGGAAACTTTAGTTTCATGGAGATCAGTTTCACGAAACTTACTCCAGCGATATTCTTCTTAAATATAGGTTTCTATGAACTGCGTTTCGTCAAATATCTAGACAAAATAGGAAGGGCGAGGAATTTACTCCGGTGTGTGACGTCATACCAAGGGAGTCTGTTTCATAACAAATCAGATTTAATCAAAAGAAGTCTGTTCATCACACCGCATCTCCGCCATATTTGTAATAATCTTAACCCGCGCACTGCGCCGAACGGGCTTGCGCCGGCGCGGCTTTGCGCCGAACACGAACTGCAGGGGGGTTGATTTCCGCCGCCCCCCCTGAGATCTCGAAAACTACGCTACGTAGCGAGAAGCGGAAAACGGCATTTGATAGTTTGATACATGTTATATCGAAAGTATTTCAGTATTGTTTTTGGTCAGGCCAAAATTTAGGTCACCAGAGGTCATCAAAGGTCAATTTTTCCATTTTTTTTCTTCAGTTTTAGGACATCTCTCCAGAAATTCCCATATATCTCAGAAACTATGCTAGTTACAAATAAACGGAAAAGCAAACGCCAGACAGTGCAATTTTCAATCAGTAAGGTGTCCTCAAATTTGATCTCAGGTCAACATTTGAGGCTCCAGAGGTCAAAAAAGAAAAGAAAAACAGTTTTTTTGCTAAATCGTTTTTCGCTATTAACTTTTTACCTAATAAATATAACGGAAAACTGTTAACGCCCTTGTGTTTATCTTGTGAAGGCCCTTCGAATGATATACAAGGTCACCTTGTTAACTTAACTTAAAAATTGGCCTCAGGTCAAGGTCAAGTGGTGACCCAAGTAGGGCATGTTGCATATGGAAAGACGTGTCCCGATGAAACAAACACATTGCTGTCTGTTTTACTTCTCTATCTTTATTATGTCAGGAGTTATTGACCCAAAAAGTGATGGTGACCTCGCATGACCTCAAATGACCCAATAGGGGTCACTGAACAAAACGTACATTTGGATCATCAAGAATATACTATAATAACATGATCCAGAAGTAATTGGACTAATATCATGCATATCCTTGAAATAGGAAGCATTTGTATATTTCCCCTTGACTTATTATGGGAAGGTTACGAAATTGACCTGACCTTAGGTCACCGATATCAAAATTCCGAGATAAACGAATTGTAAGTACTTATGCCCTCATCACATCCTGTAAGTTTCAAACCGATCGGTGAAAAACTCTGGCTTTGGCACAACTGCAAACATTGTTGAAGGTGGAGTCACTTGACCTGGTCTGATGACCTGACCTGAGATGACCCGAGGTTATTTTTTGTCTTTAAAGTGTGCGAAATTGATGTCTTAACTGGTGTGCAAAAACCTGGCGGCGCTGCGCGCCGCCGTTTTTTCGCTATCTTTGAAAAACCCAAGATAGGGTCGGACCTGGGCATGGCTCGAATCTAGTCTTGTGTCGCACCATTCTAAAAAGAATGAATGGGGCCACCATTGACCAGCGTGGCGATGCCTCGCCCAACCTGGTATGAGAGCAGCAGGGGTGCAAAGTGCACGTGCTTTCACGGTGCGATACAAGTCATGTTGAAAGAAAACTGGCCACTTCTGGCAGCCAGATGTAGATGGCAAAAGTTTCACCTTACATTTATGTGGGGTACATCCCTTTCATTCGGCACATGTAACTAGAACCCTCATAACCTCTCTCATGCACGTGCCATGCACGTGCAAACTGCATTATTGACATATCTTAGCTACAATGTCCTATTTTCGTTTCTTCCTGTTGCCAAACAAAGGACTCAAACACAAAACAAACAAGTGTCTGTGACGCGTAACTATGTTACATATATGCATGCAAAGTTTAGTCCGCACAGGTTGAAAGGTGCGTGCGGTGGTCAACAAGGGTATGCATGTTTTGTCAATATCCTCCACCTTCTTAAAATCCTTACCTGTGAGAGAGTATCTCGAGAACGCCAAGCACCGCGTCCACGCACTTTTGGCACAGGCATTATGAGTGTCACACCTCTATTCAGTGCCACCAGCATCACCATGGGTACGCCATGTCACTGGTGGCGCGTGCAAAAGGGCCGCCCATACAATAGGCACCTTAACCCTCGCCCGTGCAGAGTCTGATCAGTGCGTAACCGTGCAGGGGGGGGGAGGGTACGACCCCCCCCCCCCCCCAGAGTTTCGCCCCTAATTACACTGAGAGAAAACAAATAACACCCAATCTACACCAAAAATAAAATCACATCTACACCTGTTAATCGAATACACTTCTTTGGCACATACAGTACGCCATCGTATACCTGCTGGGGGGTGTATTATATTTCAATACACCTCTTGAACACCATAAGTAGCATACCTCAGTAACACACTGCCAAAACACCATGGACGCCGTTGTCGAAACACCGAGCCTACACCCTGCCTACACCATGACGACACCACAAAGACATGTTTCAGAAACACACTTTGTACACCTTTTGCGAGCGAAGCGGCAGCCATTTTGAGACAGTACGCTGTGTGCGGTGCGTGCAGGACATTCAGGTGCAGGCTTGCACAGGTTTGAAATATGAAACGGTACGGGAGCACACGTGGTAGTAACACATAGTCCTTTTAATCCTTTTAGTCCTTCATAAACATTGTCAGGCCTCCATGCATGCCAACATAAAAATTAAGTTTTAATAAATTGTACATGATATCCTTTCTCGAATCCGCCAAAAGGGAGCACGTCCTGATCGGCTGCATGCTTTAGCGTATAAAAAGCGAATGCTCAGATAAATCAAGCCATTTTTTATAAACATTGTCAGGCCTCCATGCATGCCAACATAAAAATTACGTTTTAATAAATTGTACATGATATGCTTTCTCGAATCCGCCAAAAGGGAGCACGTCCTGATCGGCTGCATGCTTTAGCGTATAAAAAGCGAATGCTTAGATAAATCAAGCCATTTTTGATCAAGAATGATTTTGTTCATTTCGACGTCTGCGAGTGCCACGCGCTGTGGTACCAACCCTATCAGAACGCACTATAAGAAAACCAAAATTGATTTGATGGTCCTATCCAATGGTGAAAACCCGATCTGAACCGGAGCAGTGGTTGCCAAGTAATTAGCTTCCAAAATCCGTCTGTATGGCCGGGTCGGGCTGGGTCGGGCCGGGTCGGGCCGGATCGGGCCGGGTCAAATGTAAATTTGTCTAGTAAGTTGACGAGAAACTTCACGGCTGCTTCGCGCCCGCTCGGTAATAAAAACTAAGGGATTGCAAAAAAGGGTATCCCAAAAAGTTGCCTTTCAGACTTTGAGACTTGAAGAAATACTTTGAAGTTGCTCCGGTCGTGGCCTGGGCTGCCCTATAGGATTATCCACCCATACTCGGTAGTGAAAGTATAGAACGTACTGGTGAAGTGACATGGAGGGGAATGCTGTCGACAAAAACAGACTATTCGGAGTTTGGGTGAAAGTTAGCGAAAGTGTGTGTTTGGAGTGTTCACTGTTCAGCGACAGTGTTCACTGTTAAGGCTGGTGGTTCACAGGCTGCTGCTCCTGCAGTACCAATCACGAAGGACTTTCGGTGAGTGCCAACTAGAGTATCAAATGGATTTGATTAATCCAATGGAATTGTGATCCAGTTCAATCCAATTGGATTTTGATTGGATTGGATCATAAATTTTGTCTTTGAATGGATTTTGATTGGACTGGATTCATTCTTACTCGTATATGTTGAATCATTCAATATAAAAGGTTCACTATAAGTGCTTCTTCATGACAATTGATTATTTTGCGGATAGTATATTTCTAACAAAACAACTTATTCAAAGAACTGTTATTTAGGTAAAATATAAAACAAATATGCAAACCAGAATGGACTGGTTTGGATCGGATCAGCTTTGCAGACATCTCATGGATTTTAATTGGATCTGAATTATGACTTCATGGATTTGGATTGGATTGGATCGCAATCACTCAATCCATTTCATACTCTGGTGTCAACGACAGTTGTACAGTATTACTAGTGTATCATGTAGCGTTTTATACCAATATTGTGTTGCACATGTATATGCGCAATCTTTGTCAAGTATTGGATATATAAGGCAGCCACATTTGCTGCCTTAGATATCCGACCGCCAGCGGTGTCGATTTTTGAAAACGATTGTGGGGCCGAACAGGGACGGATCCAAGAGGAGCCTATCAGCGTCATGGCTTTACACATTTTAAAGAAATTCTAGGCAACTTGGACAAAGAGACATGATTACATTCTTTGGAATGTAATCAATTCATAATGCAAACACCGACGAAATCTCATGAGTTTTGTACTTCTGTCGGACGGCCCCTCAAACCAACGTTTTTGGCCGGTCTGCATCCTCCAGAAGGCCCGAGACCTTACGTGGAACCCTTACTTAGTAAAATGGCAATGTTAACCTGACATTGACTGGGGAGGGATATCTCCCCTGACGTATTTTCGCAATAGCTCAAAAACCAATTGCGACATCAACGTGAAACTTTGTGCACCTTCTCCTATACCGACTTTACGTCTTCTGTGCATAAATGAAGCAATTTTGTGGAAAAAGTCGAGATATAGCGAATTTAGTGACGTCATTACACACGAGTTTTAACTTCACTGAATGAGGTCAGGTGGTAAAATGACTATCACGATCGAATTATGTATGTAAAATAATCCATTGAACATGTGTCGCATGGCTTTCGTATATTTTGTTGCGCATAGTTACCTTTTGTGACCTTTCCGTGACCTTTGCTAACATTCTCACTTTTGCTCATGCGAGATGTGCATTTTACCTTTAAGAGCACTTTGGGTGATAATGGTCGCAATCGAAGACTTTGGATGAAAAGTATGGGCCCATACACTCAAACACCTCGATTTTGACCTTTTAACTTACCATGACCTGATATTTGTCCTCAATAAAAAAACAATATAGCATGATTTAAATGCGTATAATTGAGAGTTTTTGAATGCCTTCTTGCGCGTCGGGGTGCGCTCATTGGTCCGAAAGATAGCCACGGGCCGATACCCCCCCCCCCCCCCCCTCCCCAGTCAATGGCGTTTGACATTTACGCCATTGACTGGCAATGCCACTGTTTCGGTATTGCCAGCATTTCATGAGGGGACAAACTTTATCTTCCATATTGCTAGGGTTGTTTTGAACACGCTCAAAGATTCTTTGGAAATATAAAAAACGGCCTCGAGGAGCGCCGTCATTTTCATGTCTACCGGGCATCCTATTATTTATTTTTTGCGCACCTTTTCTGATTTTGTTTTGCCCGGGAGCATTCTAAGTTACGGTTCTATACATACAGTCGTTACCTGAGGTAGAACTGACCTATAGGTCAGGTCAAGCGGATCCATCCCCAATAAAGTTCAAGCTAGACGGCAATGGGGGTAAGACGGCCCCCTCTATACACAAAAATATACTATAGCTAAGACACGCAAAACGGTGTCCTACGATTATATTTCCATCCAGGACTTGTAATGTCCGTTTCTAACACCGTTAAGGGCGGATCCAGCCAGCCTTTTTTTTTGGGGGGGGGGCAACCAGTTTGAGCGACCTTATCTAGATACCCCAAATTTCGAATTTCTCCCCGGATTTGGGCCACTTTATTTTGCAACCGTACGATTTCTAATGATTATGTATCTTTTTTAAGCTTTTCGACCTTTTGGGATATCAAAAAAGGTGAACCTATGTTTTCGTTCCAGACTGCAAGGAAAAAGAACATGAAAATGTGTGCAGAATCAAGCCGGATTTACCCTTAAGAGCAAGGACGGATCCATCCGTTCGTCTTCGGGGCCAACTAATTTTTGCTATAAGGTTCGACGACCCTTGCCAAAAAACAAGAGTAGGTATCTTAGATTTGAATCAAGTCAAGCCGGCCGCACACTGGGCCGCTCGGCGCGCGATATCACTGCGACATTCTGCGGTTCCGCGGTGTTCAGCACAGAAAAAGCTCGTCCGGACCAGTCTTTTTCCAGCGATATCGCGCGCCGAATGACAGTGTGCGGCCGCCTTTGCGCTCCGATAAAAAGGAGCTAAAGACGAGGACGTCAAACATGATCGAACTGACGCACTTCCGCCATTCAAAACAATGAATACAGACGACCCGATCATGACGTAAAATTATATATGCATTTCCAGAAACTTAAGTTACCCATCTATGTACCGAATACCGATAGGATGATCAACTTCCGTTGTCAGGTTCTTGAGAGAAAACACAAATATGTCCCTGCTGCCCTCCCGGACCTCGAGGCCATCTGCGCATCTCGGCGGGCATAGATATGACACACCTAGACGAAGTAACCGACACCTACTACGGTGAACGCTGCATTTATCATATTACTGCCAAACAGTCTATGGCAGAAAACCTCTCCGAGCATTCGGGGTTGCTTACCTGCGGCAGCCAGCCAGGCAGCGGTAGCCTGACATAGTCTATCTGGTGACTTCCCGATCGCGCAAAGAAGTCAACGACTTCGCTGACGGATGACATTAGGTCTCGGTGGGCTTCGCGCATGATCAGCGCCTCCATCCAGAGCTCGGTCATTGTCGCTCGGAGAGAGGATAGAAACTTCTCCACCTTACTGAACACTCTCAGCCTCCGCTGTTGTAACCGGAGGGACGACAAGGACCTACAGGAAAAAGGATGGATTTGGACCGATTGTTCTATTGTAGACTAGACTTGCCAATTCCGAAATGGTGCTGGATAGAAATGATGAAATAAGGACACATGTAAACGTGATAATTAATAAATTTATCAATTACCCCTCGCCCTGGTGAGGGTCATTTTGACCCCCTGAGGTTTTTCGAGAATAGCGGAAAAACAGCGGCGCGCAGCGCCGCCAAATTTGGCAAAAATGTTGCCATATTTGCCCAGTACCGTTCTAAAAATGAAAATATAACATGTATTAGACTTCATGTCTTGGGGAGGGGGAGGAAACATAGTTTGCCCCCCCCCCCCTTGAACAGTCTGGGTGGGGGCATGGCCCCGTTGTCCCCCCTGTATCCACCTTTGGTATGGAAACCAAACCACCCGAGTGAACCAGGTCAGCTATAGACTAGGGCGGGTCGTCCGACAAAATTGCTTTCACAGCTGAATTCTGGTGCGCTAGTGTGTGCTGAATCCGAAAATTACATTTTTTTTGGAGATGTTTTGAAGTGCCGCCTTGTCAAAAACTGAAGGCATGTTTTTAATTTTTTGAAGAAAATTGGGTAAATCATTGTGAATTAATTTGCAGACATCCTTCATATGCTAATTTTCGAATTCCCCATACCCCATATGCGATTTAGTCTAACTCTTCATTTTTGAGGTGTTAGGTCAAGAACACACTAAAACTTTCAGCTATATGTGACCCCCCGGCTACCAACGAAACTAGCGCCATCTATTGAGTGGAATCATAACTACATGCTTAATTCGTGGTTCTCTCGCTTAAAAGAGCTGTATAAACAGACCCCAGGTGTGACAAAACAAATAACGTGAGTTTGACATGAATTAAAAATATATATATAGTCAGTTCTCGTTTTACTAGCGGTAAGACCAAATTATGCAGGATAATGGGAAGCTGGAAGCAGCGGTAGAAGTCAGATGAGAGCTGTAACTGCTCACAACTGCATAGTATTTAAATTTGGCAAAGGTATGACGTAGATTATTCTAGCCACAGAGACCGCCCCACCTTCTAAAGTGGGGCGAGGCGGCCAAGCTGAGCGGCCCAGCGGGCGACCCAGCAGAGCACCCCGCGCTCGAACCGCCAGCAGCGCAATCTAGGGGTCATTACGCTAAATAGCATCTTATTGTCCCGCCGCATTTCCAGCCTCGACGCGGGCGACGTCGGCCATTGGGTGAGAACGCTGCGTTGAACTATTCGTTTTGTCATGTATTGTGTTGTATCTGTATGTACGGATACTGTTTTATCTCGTGTAATGCTTCTCTGTCGGGGCCACTGAATTTTGAATGATGCTAATTTCACAACATAAGATGTTCTGAGTGTTTGTTAAGATGTTCTGAGTGAGAGTGTTTGTTATGATGCCTTGTTTCCGCCATTCCTATTGTATCAAACGATTGCGTGTCGAATGAGTTCATGGTTCGGGGCAAAGCGAACTACAGGGTGGATTGATCCACTCAGCACGGCTATTCAAGAATATTGATTGCACGATTGTTTCAGATAGGCTCCGAGGTTTGAAGTTATTCAGCTCAGTTTGAGCGATCTTGTCTTTGTCCTTCAATATATATATAACTATAAAACCACAAAATGACGCGGTTCATAAGTCTGCCCAACTCTCCCCTATTCCCCAACAGTGTTTTTAATGGAATATGTGCTCAAAATCCTTACCAAAGTGAGGTCCAGCTACTCAAAAACATTGCTGCTCTGTCCCTACCTCGATACACTGACTCTTCGAAGCAATGCCTAAATGCTAAAATAGGTCTCGCGAGTTTGAACTCGAAGCTGATGAGCATTGAATCCAGGGGTCCCATAAATGCACGAGAACACCACTTCCAGAGAGTATTCAGTATGCACTTAGTCCTATTGTCATTCCCACTTTCTCTTTGCTCTCGTCATAGCTAATTTAATTGTTCTGACCAGTGACCACATCTTAAATTACGATTCTGATTCATTACAGATTTATTTTTAAATTCCTTCCTGTAACCGTTTCACATGAAGGTACACCAACTCTTTAATCCAAACTAGCCTAAATCTCTTTATCTTTCAGATTCAGAGCTGTTCTATAATTGAGTTAAGTGTTATTTTCATTGGACAGCTACGGTTTAAAATGCCAAAAATTACGTAAACCGAGACCGGCGACTCGTCAGAGTACCAAAGATGCCTTCGGTATGACCCCCGCTGACCTCCCACAATCTCAGCTGCCCACGAAGGGTGACGTTTACCGCCTTTTCTTTGAAATTAAGCAAAACAACACAAGCAAGTCTGGAAAGCCACCATCAACTCGAGATATTGCAGTTCAAGTGAAAGATGAGCTATTGAAGGTTTGGCATAGGTCCAACGTCGTGCAGTGGTCCGGCTCATGCGACGAGACAGGATCTGTGGTGAAAGATGCCGAAACCGATCAACCAATTCTTCAAAGAACAAACACAATCAGCGATGAACGAATTATCCAAAAAATAGAAAAATTATACCGCGACAGCCGACGAGTCGGTAAATGCCGTACACCTGCAGTAAAGGAGAAGATGACGCAAAATTTAGCACAGGGACATGAACAACTTTTGACATAGTGATGTGCCACTGCGCGTCATACGAAGCATGCCATTTGTCACGTCACATGAAAATTCCGGCCCGGGAGTTTTCATTCATAGTGGATCAGCGAACCACCAGGAAGTTGCACATAGGTAGTAAAGACGTTACTGCGACAAAGGAACTCGCAGCTGCGAAAAAGAAGCGTGGTGGCAGTAATCGACTCTCCCGGCAGACATCCAAACGAGCCAAGCCGGGTTCATCAAAATGTGAAGAGTGCGCCACTGAAACTGGCGAGGAAGATGACCCCCAACACATTAGCGACTGGCAGGATGACGAGGGGAGCTCAAACAAGGATGATGTTGCGAAGAATCTTCGCGACCTGCCCAATTTTGCGGAAACTTGTGATAAGTACGGCATCACAGACCGTGCGGCAGCTGCCCTCCTGAACGCTGCACTTGTGGACTATGGGGTCGTCACTAAGGAAAATAAGCAAGACCTGGTGGACAAAAGCAAAATAAGACGGCAACGAGTAAAGTGGGGTGAATGTGCTGTATCCGAAAACACCATGAAAAACAAAGAAGAGAAGCTCTTGGGTTTTTACTATGATGGACGGGAAGATGAGACTTTAATTCAGGATAAAAACAAGGTGCGGTTGGGAAAAGAGGCTCATGAGGTCATTCTCTCAGAGCCGGGGAACCGCTATGTTGACCATGTAGCACCGAAAAGCGGTAAGGCTGCCGACATTACGAAAGAGTTTGTTCATTTGGTGCATGAGAATGACGCTCAGCCCATTGTCATTGGGTGTGATGGCACCGCGGTCAATACGGGCCATAAAGGTGGTATAAATAGGAGGATGGAGCTAGCACTTGGTCGACTTTTGCAGCATGCCGTGTGTGGGATCCATACAAATGAGCTACCTCTAAGACACGAGTTTAAAGATGCTGATGGAGACACGTCAGGCCCCAACACTTGCAAAGGCCCCATTGGAAAAGCCATCCAAAGAGATTTGGTCTCGATGCCACTGGTACAATTTGAAGCCGTACCTGGAGTCCTTCCTGAAATACCAGAATCCGTCGTCAGGGAAATGAGCAAGGATCAGCGATATCTGTACAAAATTTGTCAATCTGTTCAGCATGGCCCTTCCGCTGTTTCACCTGACCTTTTAGACACAGAACCAGGTGCTCTTCATCAAGCCCGGTGGCTCACGCTCGCGAATAGAGTGCTCCGTCTGTATGTAGCTACTGCAGAACCAACAGATGCACTGAAGCGTGTTGTGTTCTTCATCATGAACCAGTACGCACCTGGCTGGTTCCGTTTCAGGCAGCATTCAAACATCACAGATGGAGCCAAGAACTTCTTATTCTTGGTGCAGCTCTCCAAACGACTGCCGGAGAGGGACAGGATCATTGTTGAGAAGGTTCTGCAGCGAAACGGATTCTGGGCACATCGCGAAAGCATCCTCGTAGCCATGCTCGCCGATGAAAGCCAGGATGTTCGCGAGAGGGCAGTGGAGGAAATCATCGTCGCAAGAGCAGAGTTGACTAAAGCCAAGAAAGTAGACCATGAAGAGAATCTGGAGATACGCCAGTTCGTTGTTCCAAAGATCGACTTCGGTGCGAGCGAATACGTCACAATAATCGATTGGAATGAGGGTCCTAAGACCGAACCACCTCTCACTGCAGGACTGCCAGAGGAGAAGCTGAGAGAAGCTGCTGATCGTCCTCATATGTTCTCACCTTATCCATGTCACTCACAAGGTGTGGAGAGGTGGGTGAAAGAAGTAACCCAGGCGTCCAAAATCAAGGCAGGGCACGACCGTCGACACGCTCTTATATTGTGAAGAGCGAAGGCACGAGAGGAGCTGCCAACAGTTGAAACCAAGAGCGACTTCTTCAAGTGATCGGCCATCCAGTGAAAGTAAACCTAGCACATTAATATGCAGCGCTAAGCACGCATATTTTTGCTTGAATCTTCTAATGTTATTAACGAAGGTGCTCAGTGGATACTCTGAGGCAATTGACACGATGTTCATTGATAAATTGTGACTTCGAAATGATGGCGGGCAATACATGTTGCAGGTTCATTTGTTTTTTTATGTCGTTCATTCGTTGACTGGATAGTGGATACTGACTGGATACTGATAATCGACCCTTTGAGTCAGGATGTCAGATTTACCTACAATTGTCGGCACAAGCATTTCTGGCCTAAAGTAACTCCTGTAATTGAAACATATGTAAATGTGGCATACTTTAACCATCTGAATTGCTTTTTCTGACCTTGACGCGTATTAGGGCCGGTTTGGACGGATTCCGTATCTGAGAAACGAAGATTGGGTCACTGTTTACAGTTTCACCCAATAGATGGCGCTAGTTACGTTGGCCATCATGCTGTCCATATATTCCAGGATTTTAACGAAACTATCTCTCTTAGCACATCTAGAGCCAGCGATGAAGGCAAATCGCACACGGCAATTCTAACTATGATGTGTTCAGCGTTGTCTGGGATGTTATTTACAATGTTTTTGTACATTTTCGTCCAAATTTCGTAAAAGTGACTGTAGTTTTTGCCTTGGCGGCACTTCAAAACGCCATAAAAATTTAAAACGGTTATGATTTTCTGAATCAGCACATCCTAGCGCACCAGAATTCAACTATTGCGAAGCGATTATTTTAATTTGATGTTTTGACGACCCGCCTTACAGTATATACGTACCGTTTTGACTTTGATAGAAAACATAGGTACCTTTCCATTTCATTTTTTCTTTCTTTTTCTTTTAAATATGATTCGGAGTTGACTGCCTCTTCATGACAATGCTCTAATCGCCAGTACATAATAATTCAGAAGTTTGAACTTAAAACTTCCTGCACGCGTAGAGCGCAGCACGCTTCGATTTAATACTATCAGCAACTGCATTATTCGCACCATACGCGCCACATTTAGCGATGTGACTCTTGTGCTTCCAATCGCTCCCAAATGAAGGTATGTATGCAACACGAACTACGGAATGGGCGCTTTTGTTTCGGAAATTCAGTCTTTTTCGTTTGTTTTAGTTTTCTTTTCTAGAAAATTCGACATTTTATTAAGGTTTTTGAGGAAAAACATTCAGACTCAAATAATTAATAAGTACGTGGTAGCTTTCGTTTTTTTTTGTGTGGGGGGGGGGGGGGCAAAATACATGTTGTTACCCCCTCCCTCCCCCCCCTCTTCCAGGCTTGGGGGGAGCATGGTCAGATTGCCCCCCCCCCCTGGATCCGCCAGTGAACACCGTCACTCTACTGTCGAAAAACTCCAGTGACCAGTCATGACTCATGTTCAATGTTCATAGGTACGAGGGGACATTTCACGCGCATCACGCATCACTTTTTACTATTTACTATTTACATGCCCAAACTCAAATCGCGATAAAATACGTCTTCCAAATCAATGCCTCCAGATCGCAAGAGAAGGAAACAACTAAAAACTTCACATAAGAGAGAATTGCTTCGCCGATATTCCCCCCTGTTTCTTCGTGCGACGTGACGAAGGTGGTAATAGGTAGTCTATGGTTCGTAAAACTAAACAAACTATCAGATGCTTGGTTTTCCATAAATCACTGCGAATGAAACCTATATGTTGCAGGTACCTAATCTGAGGCCAGAGACAAGGGCGGATCCAGAAAGGCAAAAAAGTTGGTTTGGGAGCAAATCCCAAAAAGTCTCACACATGTATATTAAATTAACCGGATTTCGCATCTTTATACATGGCAGAGGTGATTTAACCCTATTCCCTGCGGGCGGCCAGAATTACGTTAACCTGCGGGGGGATTCTGCCCTCCCCCAGAGATCTCGAGAACCGCTCCGTCGATTTCGATGGAGAAAACGCCATTCGATGCGACATGACAAGATCTCTCTCGTTGGACCCCGACATTTTTGTTTTGTTCAAAAATGTGGGGCCAGGGGCAAAACAATCCGATTTTGTTTTTGTTTTTTGAAAGGTCATTGCGGCCATGTGGCTCGACCGATTTTCATGCCCCAAACGTTTTTGAGCTTCAAATGTACTGGTCTGTACTACTTTTACTGGTCATGTATGTACTGGTCAAATGTACTGGGTGTGGGATATATCAGAGACAAAAGAGATATATCAAAAGACAAAAAACAAAACAAAAAATCATAGGCGTATTCAGGGAATGTAAAATAGGGGGATTTTCTGAAGAAAAAAATGTGCTGTTCGTGATTGTTGGGACGACATGAACGTCACATGCGGGCATTATATGCTGTAATTGGTTCAATTTGATATATTGCGCATAGGCGGATCCAGGAAAAACATGGGGGGCATCATGCGCGTAACGCATGATCATCTTACTAATTTGAAGTTGGACCTAATTTGATGGTGGGTATCGCCTCCCATTTGTTCATGCTGAGTGCGCCTCTGCCCCAAAAATATGTACAATCCCAGTATCTATGATGCATATTGCATTGAAATTGTTTCTGACGATTTATTGCACTGCAAACCACGAAGAAAGTATGCGCCGCAAAACCACATTCGTAACAACCTCCTCAAAACAGGACCCTGGAACCGCCTCTGCTGGATCGATTTTGTCAAAATTTTGACACAACACGTGCCATTCAATTGTGGGAATAGTCACAAAGTTTCAGGACGTTAGGCCTAACGGTTTAGAAGCGGCAAGTGAAAACTACCGGGAGGGGCAGAATCTGCCCCCGCAGGGAATAGGTTTGTGGCTAACAAACGTTTCTTAGTAAAAGCTGCTTAGATTTTCTTTTGAAATAGGGAACGTATGAATTTGTTTGCTGATTGCAGGCGGTGTGGGAGGCTTGGCCGCTTTGCCCCTTCTTGGATCCGCCAGCGGCCAAAAACATGGGGCCGAGGGTAAAAATTGGGGGTGGGGGTTGCGAGGGTACCATTGGGGGGCCGAACTCAACATTGGGGGGGGGGGGGGGGGTGAGGGCCACCCCAAAGGTATATAAATTGACACCTATGCCGACCGCTGACCTCTGACCTGTCTGCCCGTCAGAGATGAAGTTGCAGTCGGCGATGCTGCTCTCGTGTCTCCTGTGTTTCGCCATTGTCACCTTGCCGACCAGCTGCAGTACGTCAGTCGCTGGCAAAACGCCGCCGCATCAGGCGGTCAGAGGTACGCCTCCAGTATAGCGAATGTCGAGTACCACTCCGTACAGGGTCCAATCTCGTATATTGGCAAACAATGGATTTATTCTATACATGTCAAACTTGGTCTCTTCATTGTGCGTCTGCGCCATGATAACTATAATTTGAAATGCATGTTTAACACCAGACTAAGGTTTGTGACCGCGATATCCTGCAGCATACCTACACACACACACACACACACACACACACACACACACACACACACACACACACACACACACACACACACACACACACACGCACACGCACACGCACACACACACATACACATACACATACACATACACATTCACACACACACACACACACACACACACACACACACACACACACACACACACACACACACACACACACACACACACACACACACACATACACGCGCGCGCACGCGCACACGCACACGCACACGCTGCTGTCCTGATTAATTTCTGCTTCTGGCGACAGCCATGCATCCCAGTCCCGGAGTCCGCGTGACCCGGGCGACTCCGGGCACAAAGCTGAAGTCCATAAATGGGACCACCACATCTCCAGTCACCAAGTCAGGAAGCTCAAACGGAGCCCTCTCGAACGAGCAGGGCGTCGAGCGGAAGACCTCTCGGGCGTCGAAACTCCCCACCGCGCTCATCATCGCCGTGCCGATCGTCGTGGTAACCGGTGTCTTGTGAGTTCTACAGAGGTTCAGGCCTGGGTCGCCTCGGGGAGTAATGGTGCTGATCGACGCGTACACACCCACCCTGGGCCCTGGAAATGGCCTTCTAAGATACATGTCATGCATATGATGCATGGGAATGATAGATATACCGTTTTACTTAAAGCGATTGAAGTTTCTTGATTTGGAAATATCGCCTCATTTTCGTAACAGATTTTTCGTAAGAATAATGACAATCAGAGTATACGATAACATAACACCACATCTACCTTCTGTTGTCATATTTTGCATCGTGTAAGATGTCAGCCTTAGGTGGACAATGTTCGTTGTTGTCGATTCTATGTGGTTTGATGTGCGATAAAACGTAGTAATTGAACTTGTTTCTCCCGGGCAGCATCTTCACTGTCGTTCTGGTGAAGATACTGGTACACAAGAAAAAGAAGAAAGAGTTCAGCCTGAGTTACTACAAGCCCTCCCACGACTTCTCCATCCGGATCGGCTACGGTCCTGATGCCCACTTCCACTCCACTGAGTACCAGTACCACGAACCCGAGAACCATCACACGGAGACGATCCGGCTACACAAGTACAACACTCTGAAGCATAACCACCTGCACTCCTACAGCAGGGGCACCAGGTCACAGAGTGCCTCCCTGGCAAACGTCCAGTCCAGGCTCACGATAGTAGCAGATCACGACAATGAGCTAATAGAGCAGCGTCCCAAAGCGTCCGAACACCAAACTGGTGCCGATCGACCGCATTCGAATGAAGAAACACAGGACGGCAGAGATTGGAGTAACACAGGTCGGCGGGACGGTGACACGGAAGGGAAGGGAGCAGCACAGCTCGATAAAGCAGTGACGCCCGTCTCAGGTCTACGTCCTCCCAGCCCCAGAATGTTTAGATTGCCGCGTGGCCAGGTGAGCATGCAGCGGGGGCGGTGGTAGCCCGCCAATAGCCAGTACCCGTTGTATTAGGGTGGACCAAAATGTAACAAACATCTCCGATACAACGGGAACCGTGTTTTTCCCATTGCTCCCTGCAAGAGCTTTCCAAAACGGTGCGGCAATCGATATATTAAATAATATTTCCTATGCCGAAAATGGATTGAAATTCGGTTGATTTTAACCAGTTTAGTGATTTTTTTCTTCTCACTTTGGCTACTTATTTACGGGTTGCAATTTCCAGTGTAATGCGCTGAATTTGTTGCTTTCTGCGTAGAAAAGCATCGATAACCACATTGGGAAGTGTATTGACATCCAACCCTACGGACAGACTAAGATCGTGCCATATATCATAGGACCTATGCACCACCAGGACCGGGCTGTCCTGTGTCCTATCCTGTGGCCCGTGCCCTGCTCTGTATCCTGCCCTTCCCTGCCCGATGTCGTGCCCTGCCCTGTCCTTTGCCCTGTGCCCTGCCCTGCCCTGCCCTGCCCTGCCCTGCCCTGTGCCCTGCCATGTGCCCTGTCCTGTGCCCTGTCCTGTGCAATGACCTGTGCTCTGCCCTGTGCGCTGTCCTGTGCCCTGTCCTGTGCAATGACCTGTGCTCTGCCCTGTGCCCTGTCCTGTGCCCTGTCCTGTGCAATGACCTGTGCTCTGCCCTGTGCGCTGTCCTGTGCCCTGTCCTGTGCAATGACCTGTGCTCTGCCCTGTGCGCTGTCCTGTGCGCTGACCTGTCCCCTGTCCTTTGCACTTTGGCCTGTGCGGTGTGTCCTTTGCCCTGTCCTGCCCTGTGTCCTGCCTTCTGCGCTGATCTGTGCCTTGTCCTGCCCTGCGCTGTCCTGCCCTGTGCGCTGCCCGGTGCCCTTCCAGTGCCTTGAGGGTCTTGTTTTCTGGTTTCCTGAAGGCCCGCTCACACTGGCAGGACCCTCTGAGGTCAGGCAAAGGCCTTCTCAGACTAGCATAAGGCTCTAAGACCCTTGTAAGCATCAACAAGCCCTCTCAAGTCTGACCATGCCCTCTCAGGTCTGACCAGGCCCTCTCAGGCCTGACCAGGACCCTTGCAGGCCTGGCAAGCGTCCTCTCAAGCCTGGTAAGGATCTTCTCAGACTGGCCTAGGACAACACTACGCCTTAGATACCCTCTCATACCTGACGAGGGCCCTCTTAGACCGGATGAGTGCACGTGCAGACTGACCGAGAATCCTCTCAGACTGGCATATGCTGCGAAAACCTCTCAGGCAGGCAAATGTTCTCTCAGATCAGTCGAGCGCTTTCTCAGGCCGACAGAGGCCCCATCAGATCGTTCGAGAGTCCCATACCTATGCCTGGTAAAAGGCATCATCAAGCCTGAAGGACCCTCTCAGGTCGACCGACGACCCTCTCAGGTTTCAGATAGGCCGAGATTTGGTCCAGGGCCCTTACAGCCCTCTCAGGCCTGGTAAGGGTCATATCAGACCGGTAAAGGATGCTTTCAAAGAGGCTGAGCTTCTCTCAAACTCACACAGGGCCTTCTGAATTAAATAAGCCTACCAGCCTCACAGTCTAGCAAGGACCTTCCCGACCAGTCGAAGGCTCATCACGCTGTCCAAGGTCTCTCAGTGGTCCGCGGCTGATATTTTTTCCTAGAGGGCCCTCACGGCTTGGTATAGCGTCCTCTGTCTCATTCAGAGGGTTCACTTCTATTGACTGCTTCCACAGATGGTTAGGGATCCTCTTAATGCCGCTAGAATATGCATTAACCCTCACCATTACAAGGAGAGGGATGATCCGGTGACGTCACCCGGTCCTGGTGGTATATCGGTCCTAAGATATATAGCACGATCTTAGTCTGTCTGTAGGGTTGGATGTCAGTACACTTCCCAATGTGGTTATCGATACTTGTCTACGCAGAAAATAACAAATGCAGTGCATTGCACTGGAATTTGCAACCCGTAAATAAGTAGCCAAAATGATACAAAATCGTTAATTTTGCTGAAATCGGCCGAATTTCAATCAATTTTCGGCAAAGGAAATATTATTCAAAATATCGAATGCCTCACCATTTGGGAAATCTCTGGCAAAGAGCACTGGGAAAAACACGGTTCCCATTGTATCGGAGATATTTGTTACATTTCGGTCCACCCTACCGTTGTATGCTCGTTCCTAAATTGTGATATAGGTACGTATATTTGGTTGCGATCTATTGCACTGTAAATAAAACGTGACAGATTACGGATTTTCCTTGCATCTTCCCTCCCCCCAAAAAAACGTTCCGAACTTGTAACGTATGTTTGAGGCGTTTGGATCAGGATAGATTTGGGAATTTTGCGCAACCGTTTATAAGGCTCCTGTAGATGTCTGCTAATTTTCAAGTAAATCCGTTCATTTTTGTTCATGTTATGAACCCCGAAACAAAAAAGGACCAATACGACTTGTTTTCTCATTGCAGTTTTATTTGAACACGTGAGCGATCGCACCTCCCTCAGCGCGGACCACAGCGTTCAGTCGTTGCTTCTACTGCAGGATCCTTCGCTTGGTGGTGTCCAGAGTCACTCCCTCCCATGCAGCCACTATCGCAGCCTCCAACTCCTCCAGAGAGGTGAACTTCTGACGGCGGGACTCGTACACCGCCTCTGCCAGGACGCTCCAGACGCAGTAATCCAGAAGGCTAAGATCCGGAGAGTTCGGCGGCCACTCGTCCTTGCCGATGAAGCAAGCAAGATGGAGCACCTTCCCATAGGAGCAGAGCAACCAGGGGTTCCTGGCTGACCGGTGTGGATTCATCGACAAGGACGAGTGGCCGCCGAACTCACCGGATCTTAGCCCTCTGGCTTACTGGGCCTGGAGCGTCCTGGCAGAGGCGGTGTACTAGTCCCTCCGTCAGAAGTTCGACTCTCTGGAGGAGTTGAAGGCTGCGATAGTGGCTGCATGGGAGGGAGTGACTCTGGACACCATCAAGCGAAGGATCCTGCAGTGGAAGCAACGACTGAACGCTGTGGTCCACGCTGAAGGAGCCACTGGCGGATCCAGGGGAGGGGGATATTTAGGGCAGCCGCTTCTCCCAAAACCCAAAGTGGCATGTTTGCCCCCCCCCCAAAAAAAAACGATCAAGCCTCACATGAAAAAACGATCGGTAATAATGTATAATGACTTTGCCTCTGTGCCATAAATACAAGTTTCGATGGAAACAAATATCTGAGGCAATTCTTATTTAAAAAAATTGAGCCATGGCTCGATTTGTTTTAAAGAATGGCCTCAGGACTGGAAATTTGTTATGTTTGGGCAGTGTGTAAAATACCTGCATATTATTTGGCTTTGCTGTTGGGTCATTCCACGTCAAATAGCACAAGAAATTCCCCGACCCCCTCCGATTGGGATAACATTGGTACACCTGTAGTGTCAAGTGAAAGAAACATCCACATTACACACCCACTTTTAGGTCCGGGTAACCTCAATGGTCATATTTAAAGGTTATCAAATGTCACGATTTTTGCGTACTTTATATCAATAAAACCCTATATATGTTATGCTAATGGACTTAGCGGAATACAACTAATATCGCAGTGCTCCACATGGCTGGACCATTTTGAAATAGGGGTAAAAATCTACTTGACCTCAATTTGACCTTTGACCTAACAAGGTCAAAATCATAAAATGTATTTTTTATATAAGTTTGCCTGCTCGTAACTAGTCCAAACTTGGCAGAATAAATGAACGTAACATCTAAGAATGTGCAAAAAAGAATGGCGGAGACTTTTTAGCTTTGTGTGATACCGCCCTTTGAGTATGGTAAAGAAGTGAAACGGAGAATGCCCCGAGGCTATTTTCATGTCGCTTGCCATAATGTCGGTTTCTTTGGCCTGATTGACGTCCAATTTGGTGGGTAACTTCCGGTTAACGAATTCAATAACTTCCCGAGTTTTCAGCTTGACCTGACCTCGCATGATCTAGCATGACCTAGGAATAGTGTATTGCCCATAGATACGTATTACCTATAGGTAATACGGTGTTTTATAGATGTTCAGGAGCATAACACATATGCACAGGTGTTAACAGGTAAAATTTATCGTTTACATTGAGATCATGACCCCGGATGACCTTTTCAGAGGTCAACCGAGGTCACTGGCCTTTGATGACCTGATATTATATTGTTGGCCTCTTGAGGTTTCTAATACATTTTAGGATGCTGATTTCAAATTTGGAATCCATTTTACATGGTTGCATATTCCACTGGGGTCATGCACTTCACACGTCAACCGAGGTCACTGACCTCCGATGACCTGATATGACATTTGTGGACTCTGATAGCTTCTAGGACATTTTGTGCCGCAGATTTCAAATTGGCAGCCATATTTTGCATAATATTATACATTTAATTATATAAAATGGATTCCAAATTCGAAATCAGCATCCTAAAATGTCCAAGAAACCCCCAGAGGCCAAAACTATCATGTCAGGTCATCAAAGGTTAGTAACCTGGGCTGACCTCTGAAAAGGTCATCCGGGGTCATGATCTCAATGGAAACCATAAATGTCACCTGTTAACACCTATCCATATGTGTTATGATATTGAACATCTATAAAACACCGTATTACCAATAGATACTACGTATCTATGGGCAATACACTATTCCTAGGTCTATTGACCAGACCTAGGTCATCCGAGGTCGGGTCAAGCTGAAAACTCGGAAAATTATTGAATTTGTCAGCCGGAAGCTAACCACCAAATTGATCGTAAATCGGGTCAAAGAAACCGACATGGCAAGCGACATGAAAATGGCATCGGGGCATTGATTCGTTTCACTTCCTTACCATACTCAAAAGGCGGTATCTCAAAAAGTTAAAAAGTCTCCGACATACTTTTAACACATTCTTAGAGGATGTTACATTCATTTATTCTGCCAAGTTTGGACTACCTACGAGCAGGTAAACTTACAGAAAAATACATTTTATGATTTTGACATCGTCAGGTCAAAGGTCAAATTGAGGTCATGTATATTTTTACCCCTATTTCCGAATGGTCCAGCCCTGTCAAGCACTTCGATCTTAGTTTTATTCCGCTAAGTCCATTAAAATAAAATGTATAGACGTTCGATTGATATAAAGTACGCAACAAATCGTGACCTTCGATGACCTCTAAATATGACCCTTGAGGTCACCCGGACCTAAAAGTGGGTGTGTATGTTTCTGTCACTTGACATTACAGGTGTACCAGTTTTCATCCAAATATGAAAGGGTCGGGTACTAAACCTTGTGTGCGATTTGACGTGGAATGACCCTGTTGCATTTCCAAAGCGCTGTTTCGACGCTAAACATCTCGTGTGCCTGGTCCTGAGGCCATTCTTTAAAAAAAAAATGGAGCCACGGCTCGATTTATTTTTATAAGGATGGCCTCCGTCATTGCTCGTCTTTAAGACGAGCAATGACCTGTTACCGAATGCCTCTTAATCGCTAACGAAGGGTGTTACAATATACCCGAAAGCTCCTATTTTGTATTATTATTATTGTGGAGTAAGTCATCTTTGTATTTAATCTATATCACCCACTCCGCATCATGTCTTTTCACGGATCCCAGATGAGTCCCTGAACAGGTCGGAAGGACGTTGAAAAGGTCGAAGGGGCCCCTTGACGATCTGAAGGGACCCTGAGCCTTTCAACAGTAAAAATGCAGTTGTCCAGGGAATAAAACGAAAAATTCACGCCGCTCCGCGGCGCAATTTAACTACAAATTATATTATTATATGCCGGTTAAATCGTGCCGTTTCTCGGCGCATTTATGTGTTATGTTGCTACTTGCCTAAATCATTGGGCAAAATAGTTCTCTTTAACACTTTTTACCGCACTTTTGAACGCATAATAACATTTTTAGAGGTCCGCACTGCGACACACTGTTGAGAATGCATATTCAGGGCATTTTTTTTTTAATCGTGCCGCTCCGCGGCGCAATTAACCAGCGACTAACTGGGGGGAGGGCTATTTTTTGCCCCCCCCCCCCCCCCCCCTCCTGGTATTTTGCAATAACTCCTAAACAAACACCAGTATCGTCACCAAACTTGCGGTACCTTCTTACACATCCATTCTACACATGTTGGCAGAATAAAAAATATGAGGTTATGATAGGTCAACCGGGAATGACGTCAGAGTGACGTCATGTTCTTCGGGTTTTGTTGCAAAATAATGGTTTGCGGAAAACGCTGTCAAAAGTACGATGATTGAGATAAACTAAATTGTCTTAAATCAAATTACTAACAATAGACCGGGCGGAGTCGCGGCCGGGCAGCCGTGGAGGGTGGACGTGCGCGCGGGCGGCTCCGCGAGAGCAGTGAGCGGTGAACCACGGCGCGCCTGTCAGTGAGATGACAAAGCAGCGGAAGAGACGCCACGAGTCGGGAACACCGGAGAAGGAGAAGGAAGATGGAGCGGTGGAGGAACTGAAAGCATTCATCGAGAAGAAAACCGGTGAGGCTGTAAAGGAGATAAAAAGAGCGCTCGATCAAAGAATAGGTAGCATTGAAGAATCGCTAAATTTTGCGTACGAATCCATCACAGCAACGGCAAAAAAGGTGCATGTTCTGGAAAAGGATCTGAAATACATGTATGATGACTGGCAAAATATCAAATATAGAGTTGCACAACTGGAGCAGGAGAGGGAGGAAGCCGAGAAGCTGAGGAGGAGACCACAACTGATATTCGCAGGACGAGACCTACACATCCCTGAAAGTGATGATAGGCTCGAAGCAGCAGTCGCGGCTCTGATCAACAGACTGCTTGAGCTAGATGTACTGCCTGGACAAATAGTCTATGTGAAGCGTCTGCCGAGAAATCGTTTGCTAGTCAGATTCACAGGGGATGAACAGGGCTCGCTAAGAGACCAAGTGTACAGGGCCAAATACAAACTGAGAGGTCACAACATATTCATAAATGAAAACTTGGCTCCAATGAGACAGGAGGTGTTCAACCTGCTCCTCCACGAGCGAAGAGAGAAGAGGCTGTCAACTGTGCTGACGCGAGGAGGAGAAGTGCTTTTTGCTGTGAGCAGGAATGACCGACTAACGAGGGTCAGAAGTAGAGAGGAGGCGGAGCATATGCTGCAACAATTTGGCGTAGCTCATTCAGTCTCGGTGGAGCCTCCCCGACCAGCGGAACCTGGTGGCGCCCCTGCGCCTGACATGCAGGGACCACGTGACCCCGAGCGGGCAATGGTGACACCGACAAAAGCTGTCCCGCTGTCCCGCGGCGAGAGCGCGGGCGCGGAGGCGAGCCCGGCACGGACACCTGCCGGGGCGTGGGGTGGGGAACGGCCGGAGCCGGGCCGGAACGTCACTCGCGCTCCTCAGCTGGGTCCGCCTCTGGCCGGGCGGCCTGGTTCGGGCCCGCAGGCGGATCGGCAGGGCGGTGGCGTGAGTGAGGAAGCCCGGTCAGGATGCACAGCAGCGTCTAGAGCTGGGCTGAGTACCGACGAGCCCGGATTGGATCGGTCGGCTCAGGCCGCCCGTCCGCCTCGCCTGGGGCCGCCCCTGACTGGGCGACCTGGCGCCGGCCGACCGGAGGACCGGCGGGAAGCTGACGCGGACGCGGGGGATCGGCTGCGGCGCGCGGCGGCGGCGGCGGCGGCTGGCAGCCAGTCGGGACCGGACGGGGCGGCCTCTCGACCTGTGTACCTGGACTCGCCTCTGACTGAGGTACGGCGCACGGAGCGCGAGATGACAGCTGGCGCGGCGCGCATGGAGGTGGGAACGGTGCCTGGCGGATCTCGCGGACGGGGTAGAGTGGGGAGGCGCACCTCTAGTGTTCCGCCGGGACCAAGGCGCGGCGGCGGAGCGCACGCCGACGCGGATGGGACGAGAACAGGCGATATCCGTACGTACTTGAAATGATTATTTGCAGGTCAGTAATTGGATGGAGCGAGTGCGGACTCATATGCGAAATGTCATGTAACTCCGTATCGCTAATGATAGGTATGAGACGAGTGGAAAAAGTGAAACGGATAAAGATAAAACATAAACAAAAAAGAAATGGATATAAGAAAGTTGCAGGCCTTTTGTTGCAGTTAATCATGATACATGAACATCGGTTATCAATGACTATGTCTTTCTACTCGAGCTGTATTGTATATGTGTTGAAATCGAGTTGTTGGTATGTGCAGAGAGTAAGTGTGCGCGTTTCTAGTGTGTGGGTGTCTTTTTGTGTTGGTTGCCAGGTTAGGAGTTCAATCAGACGTTGATCAGTTTGTTTTGTTTTTTAATAGGGGAGGTGATTGTCATGTTCCCATTCTAAAGTGAAGGATTAAATCTCAACTATGAGTGAAATTAAACTTGCATCTTTTAACTGTAGGGGTTTAGGAGATTTCAAGAAAAGGAAGGATGTATTTGGTTACTTACGGAATCAGGATTTTAATATTTGTTTGTTGCAGGATATCCACTGTAGGAAAATAGGAGTTCCCTATTTCAGAAATGCATGGGGAACGGATGTCATAGTAGCGCCTTATACAAACAATGCAAGGGGCGTAGCAATACTGACCAAAAATATAGATATTAGCTTCAGAGATACATGTATAGACGATGATGGAAACTTTATCATTACTAGGGCTAAAGTACATGATACGCCAGATTTTTGTCTGGTAAATATATATGGTCCCAACTCTGATGACTCTAATTTCTATGAAATCTTGGCTAAGAACATAAACAGGATTATAGGTGAAGAAGATATACCAATTATAATTGCAGGTGATTTCAACTTAACACTAAATCAAAATATAGACAATTTTAACTACAGGCGGGAAAATAACACCCGGGCAAGAGAGGCTGTAAAAATAATGATGTCTGAAAACGGACTGATAGACATATATCGAGAAAGAAATCCTGAGGTTAGAAGGTACATATACATGGCGCGTAGGGAGTCCTATAGTTAAGCAGGCCAGACTAGACATGTTCCTCATAAGCAGTTGTTTGGAGGGTTATGTCGAAAAAGCTGAAATCCAGCCAGGATACAGGTCAGACCACTCCATAATATCAGTGAAATTAGACATTGCAAAAGAAAAAAGAAAGAAAAAAAGGCAGCCGAGAGGGAGAGGTTTGTTCAAATTCAATGCGTCTTTACTTAAAGATTCGAATTATATAAACTTAGTAAAAAAGACAATAAAGACTACAGTACGGGAATATGCACTACCTATTTACAGAGAAGATTACGTTATAGAAAATCCTACTCGAGTAGAGCTTACTATAAGCCCATCGCTTTTCTTCGAAGTTTTGATGTTAATTGTAAGGAGGGAGACAGTTTCCTTCGGTATCCGAAAGAGAAGAGAGGAGAGGATTCAGGAAAGGCAACTAGAGGACATTATATGCGAGATGGAAAAAGAAATGGATCAGATAGGTAGTCATGAAACAAGCGAGCATCTCCAAAGAAGAAAGAAAGATTTGGAGCAGATTAGAGAGCAGAGGTTAAGAAGAAGCTTAATTAGGTCACGAGCCATATGGAGAGAGAACTCGGAAAAGCCGTCTAAATATTTCTTGACACTGGAAAAAAGAAGGTACGAGAGCAAAAGGATCCCCTTTATAAAGACATTGGAAGGAGTCAAAAGAAATCAAACAGATATTTTAAAGGCATTCAAATATTTTTTTGAAAGAAAGTTTTGTCAGCAGAACGAAAATATATTAGATGGGGATTGTGATGACTATTTTTCGGAGGTGGCATTAACAAAAGTTGCTGACTCAGACAGAATGAGTCTACAAGAGCCAATGACTATCTGAATTAGGGTCGACTCTGTTTAATATGAAAAATGGAACATCACCAGGCAGCGATGGCTTTTCGGTGGAGTTTTATACATTTTTCTGGGTAGATTTAAAGGAGTTCTTTCAAGCTATGTGTACTGAAAGTTTATCAAAAAGCACACTTCCACAAACACTAAAAGAGGGAATAATTGTGTTATTACCAAAACCAAATAAACCAAGAGAGCTAATCAAATCATACAGACCCATAACACTGCTAAACGTTAGTTACAAAATAATATCGGGCACTATTGCAAACAGGCTAAAAGTGGTACTAGGAAAGATGATTGATCTTTGTCAGTCTGCTTATCTGAAAAGGAGATTTATTGGAGATAATATTAGGATGATATATGATACTATTCAGTTTATGAATCAGGAACAAATAAGCGGAATTGTGTTAAGCTTGGACATTGAAGCAGCATTTGATTCAGTGAGTTGGTCTTTCATTAGAAAAGTGCTGGAAAGACGGAATTTCCCGCCCAATATCACAGGATGGTTTAATACATTATACATTGGATCTTTTGCTAGGGTTCTGTATAACGGGCATCTGTCAGATAAGATAAAGTTGGGTAGATCATGTAGACAGGGAGATGCGTTGAGTTGTTATTTATTCATATTGGTCATGGATGTTTTGGCAAAAAGAATCCAATGTAATGTAGAAATCAAAGGAATAAAAATAGCCAATCAAGAACACAAAATTTCAATGTATGCCGACGACACAGTATGCCTGATAGAGCCAAATGAAAGATGCATCATGAAGCTGTTTCAGGAGCTTGGATGGTTCGCTAAGTTCTCTGGTTTGAGACAAAACGCGAGCCATGTGGATTGGAGCCCCGTACAGAGATGCAGACATTTTTCAGAGAAATGTGTCTGTACAGTGGTGTAGGACATTGCAAATATTAGGCATCACCTTTGAAAACAGCCTGCACAATATAACAGAGGTGTACACAGAGAAGGTAAACGAGATAAGACGGGAAATAGCTAAATGAATGTATAGAAATGTATCATTACAAGGAAAAGTAACAATAATAAAGTCATTACTAGTATCAAAGATAAGTTATCTTTTTATGACAATTCCAAATCCACCCCAATCGATTGTTAAGGAGCTGACAAAAGCCTTATACACGTTTCTTTGGCATGGAAAAACAGAAAAAGTTAAGCGTAGCACACTGATAAAAGATCCACTAAATGGAGGAGTGGGTATGCTAGATCGCAAGTCTTATATGACAGCTTTACAAATTATTTGGATTAGGAGATCTATTACGAAACGGGCGATATGGAATGATATAGCAAGTAAAGTAACAAGCAAAAATGGAGAATTCTGGTAAATGGGTCACAGCGCGCTGAGAAGGAAGGCAGTCCGCATTAAAAATCAATTTTGGAGGGAGGTTCTTTTTGCCCTTGCCGATTTTAAAGAGGAATATAAACTAAACACTCACCAAATAACTGCCAGTCCTATTTTTGTTTCAGATACCACAAAATTTAAGACTACATGGATTAAGGAATGGTACGAAAAAGGTATTAGAACGTTAAATGATCTGTTAAAGTCAGATGGTTCATTGATGGAATATGAAGAACTGAAACAGATATATAAAATCCAGGCTACATTTCTCGATTATAGGGCTTTATTAAGTAGTTTACCTGGTAAATGGAAGGAATCTAGAGAAAGAATGAAACTAACCGAACCGACTATGGACCCATTCATCACTATAATTGTCTCTGAAAATACAGGAACATCCCACATAAACAAGATATTAGTACAGAGTAAAACCAAACAACTTAATAATGTGTGGGAAGGGGCGTGGGAACATAGACTTCGAGAAGTGAATTGGACAAATGTCTATACAAGCTTAAGAGATACCCCGGTTCAGTACAGGACCACTAGATATAAAGTTATCAGCCGCATAGTAGGAACAAACAGTTTACTTGAGAAAATGAAGATAACAAACTCAGATGCTTGTGAGCATTGCACGCAGCGGGAAAACATATTACACAAATTTTGGTATTGTAGAAGGGTACACAACTTTTGGAACGAATTAAAGGCGTGGTTTATAAGTAAACGACTGGGTAGATTAGCAGAAAAAATTAGCATCAATGAAATAGTACTGGGAGGTGACGACTGTCTGATTATGAACCATGTAGTTAGTGCAGGTACACAAATGATTTATTCAAAGAACCGACCTTCGGTGATATTACTATTAGCTATTTTCGGTCAGACCTGCACAGTGAGAAGTACAGTGCAAAGTTAAATGACAAGATGGAGGAGTTTAATATGAAATGGAGGACACTTAACTATTTAGGAGAAACTGAATGATTCTGATCAACGTTTGTAAAACCTGGCTATTGAAAAGGAAAAAAAAAACTGAAGAAAAAAAACACTGTATGCATATGTGTGAGCATCCGCCTTACCCAACCGGGCCAACCTGAGACCGGCCCTTTCAAGGGCCGGTCGGCCGGCCGGGCGCGCGGCGCGCCAGTCTAACGGACTGACGGGTTGCGCGCCCGGTCGGCCGATGGGGGCACTGCCTCGTGATGTCGTGCGAGGCAGTGTCGGGCGGGGGCTGCGGCCTGTCTGGAGCGCCGGGGAGGTACCCCACAGCTCTCCCCGGCCGGGGCGGTAACCCCCAGACCTCCCCGGAGCCGGGACGGTTTTGCCAATGTCGCGGGCACCGTTCCGGCTTGGCCAGGCGGGCCGCACAGATGCTGTTGATGCAATGTTCATGCTCATGTGTGTATGTTTGATGTCTTTTTAGGGAGTTTTCCGAAATACATATGTTGTGATCTGGAAGAAAAAAAAGGTGTTAGAATGAAAATGTGTCATGTGTCGAAATGTGATCCATATGATTGATGACTGAATTATCGATGATGTATGATTGACTGAACGATTAAATATGCAATAAACCGCCGGTGGAAACCGGAAAAAAAACAATAGACCGGGCTATCAAACTCTTATCTCGGATTTTTAGTTTCATTTAAATTTAAAATTTTGAGAAATCCAAATATTTTTTTTTTAACAATAAAAAAACAGAATTATCCAAGAACCAGATGGGGAACTATCAAAGCGTTCAAAGTTGTAGCATTCAATGCTTGTACCATCCAAAACCGCAGCCAACAACGCTTGCGACATCCAAAATTCGCCCGGGTAGGGGACATCTTCATGAGCCAAACTCGCCGCATCCAAAATGGTACTCGCCGCATCCAAAACCGTAACATACAGCCTCATACAAAGCCGTGGCAGTCAAGCTTGCGCCATCCAAAACTGTCTGGCGCGGTCATATTGGAACTACTAGTTGTAGTGAAACCCGCTAGATGGCGGGACTAGCGGGGTGATGACGTAGTCACTCTGGCACGCAAGCCGGCTACAGTGGCATATGTCTATGTGAATGGACATCTGACACCACACTGGGCCCGACGTCGCCTCGCATCGGCCGGCAGCTGTCGGGCGGAGAGGAGGGTGGCTGGTACAGACCGGCGGAATGGGGAGTGTTACATCGAGACCGTGGGAAAGCTAATGGTAAAGCCCAGGCTACACTATGCGTGATTGTCAAGGAAATCACGCGCGTGTTGTCCGTATTTGCAGAACTTCCTTGACGTCCGGGATCTGCCGGTCAAGCAAATCACGCAAGGAAAATGGATAAACCACTGCATTTTTTTTGCAGTGGTTTATCCATTTTCCACTGCATATATAAATTCCAAAAAAATATCACACAACTCTGCAAACTCATCGGATTTTGCTTGCTTATGCATTGATAGCTGATTAAAAAAACTTTCCTTTGTAAAAGTTGCTTAGATTGTCTTCTATGTAAGGAAATGTGTCAATTTTGTGCCGATTTCAGGCGGTTCGGAAGGGGGCCATGGCCGCAATGCCCCCCCCCCCCTGGATCCGCTAGTGACCATAGTCTGCAACGGATTTAATTAACGAATTTCGTATTCTATAATTAATGATTAATTGTGATGATTTATTATTGAAAATTTAACATATGAATAATTTAATAGTAATACATAAATATAATAGTTAACCCATTAAGTAAGTACCAAGGTGTGTTCTAAATGGGCTGGATCAACAGTTTTCTGGTCGCATAGGAAGAGCCACGTCCTGACATAGCTTCAAAAACTTCCGCCCCCTAACTTCAGGCGTTTTCGAAATATAGAGCCTCTAAACGGGACGGTCCCGTTTTGACCAGGTGGTCCGAGAGTGATAGTAGTGGCCAGGCGCCGCTCCGCCAGCCGTTCCCCGCGTGCGCGCCTATTGCCGTGTGCCCGATAACCTGACCCCTGTTTCTCTCCCCTCTACCACGCTGCTTTCTTCATTAGTGACGTGACAGGCATGACTCGGGGTACGTGGAAAGCGACCGTGGGGACAATTAAGTGATTTGTTTAGGCAGTGGAGCAGTTAATGATCCTATACTACCAATGAAATAACACACATATTCAATGCACCGAAGCTTAGTAGTAGTGACCAGGCGCCACTCCGCCAGCCGTCCCCCCCCCCCCCACGCGCCTTTTGCCGTGTTCCCGGTAACCTGACTCCTGTTCCTCTCCCCTGTACTGCGCGTGCTCCCACGCTGCTTTCTTCATTAGTGACGGCTGACGTGGCAGACATGACTCGGGGCACGTGGAAAGCGACCGTGCGGACAATTAAGAGATCTGTTTAGGCAGTGGAGCAGTTCATGTTCCTATACTTGATCCTATTCCAATCCGACTCCGCCACTCCGCCTTTCTGCTCGGCTGCGTCCCGCTCCACGTACCACGGCGTTGAACCAGGGCCGCATCATCGCAACTGATTCATGTTCCGTCCGCTCACAAGGCTAACAAGGAGACCACTAAGCGAGGGATATTCCGACGGGCTGTATTGAGATGCAATGCACATGTGGAAAGATTACAAGCTGCTGATCCGTTCCACGCAATGTTTGCTAGCTTCAGAGCAGAGTTCGCGATGGGCCGGGCTGGCCCTATCTGGTCCATGGCCCGGGCCTGGGCCGGTCGTCAACTTTAAGGAAATCACCGGGCTCTGGACGGGCCTGGGCGGATAATTTTTAAGTAATGCGCGCAAGCTCAGGTCAGCTTAACAATATTTCAAACCAGCAACACACTGTTGCTGTGGCTGTAGCTTTTTTTTTGGGGGGGGGGGTTAGCATAGTTGGTTCATTGTTTCACATTTATAGTATACAAGTAAATATGCTAGGACACAAGTAAATATGCCAGGCCCGGTCGGGCCTGGTAGGGTAATGATTGCAAATTTTGTGAAAATAATGATATCTGATATCTGAAATCTGAACGGGCCGGACCGGGCCTGGGCTTGGTGTTCATGGGCCTGGGCCGGGCCGGGCTCGGGGTTGGTGGGCCCGTGTCGAACACTGCTTCAGAGCAAGTGCGATAAAATATGTAAGAGACAATCCCGTCTGATGTTGGTGATTGATGATTGGTTGTCATGTGGTTTTAGTATTTTAGTATTGTATATTTTCGTGTGTATTTGGTTTGTCTTGTTTCCTGACTTCACCTATTATAGTGGGTTTATTGACATGTTGGTGATCAATAGATCGGTTCGCGAAAATGTGAAGGCAAATCAGTTTTTACTTAATAATGTATCATTAGAAACGCAATTTTGTATTGTATGTACCAGCTTTATTTATTCTATTGTAATTTGGAACCGGTGAAAAAATAACTTCTTCGGTATGCACGGTAGAATGTTAAACAAATATATGTAGCATTATTCGATAGGCACTGACAGGCAATCATGACAGTCATTTTCAACAATTAAATCACCACACATGTAAGCTCTATAAAAAAAGTTAAAACAATCTGTTTGGGATTCGCTCCCAAGTTGATACATAACCCGGTTGTTCTTGTTACATAGAGAGCTATTTCATACTAATGACGAGAAGTGGCAGCCACCTGTCCGCTGTCCGTTCGGATGTCGCCCCAATGACTGCGCGCACCTGAGAACAAGGCTTTAAATTATACCAATCTTGCGCCTTCGACCTACTGCAGGTATGTAGATGACATTTTTTGTAGAAGTGCGGAGCAATGAACATTTACAAAGCTTGATAGCTAGTCTGGAGAACAACTCTGTCCTACGTTTCACTTTTGAAAAGAGCATTGACAAACGTTGTCATTTTTAGACGTCCTAGTGGATAGTAGAGATGGTAAATTCACCACTAGTGTTTTCCGTAAGCCCACAAACACAGGGGACGTAATGAACGCAAAAAACGAATGCCCTGAAAAATATAAAGTGAGCGTGATAAGAGCCTATGTGAGAAGAGCAATATAGTAGATATGCTCTACATGCTCTGCAATATAATAGATATGCTAGATATGCTAATATATATGCTCTGCAATATAATAGATATGCTCTACATATGAACTTTTACACTCTGAATTTTGTAGAGTAAAGCAGGTCTGAGTGAACAACGGCTATTCAAATAAGGCAGTAGATACGGAGATTGAAGCGCAGCTAAAGGAGTATGTCAATCAGTGTCATGCAGGGTCAAACAAATGCGTTCAACTCTATTACCGTAACTTGATGAGTTGAGCGTACAAAGTTGACGAACGAGTCGTACGTAGTATCATACAAAAGAAGGTGAAATGCATAGACAAAAACCAAAAACTTGAACTTATCATATACTATCAAAACAAGAAAACATGAAACTTAGTAATGAAAAACAATCTCAACACGAGTAAAGACAAGTTGAAGTGCACCAATGTGGTTTATCAATTTATATGTCCACACGAAGATTGTAGGCTTCGTCAAGAAATCTACATTGGTGCCACAACTTCACTCTCTAGAAGACTTACGACGCATTTGATGAATGGGGCACCAAAAGAACCAGGGACTCGTCTAACATGTTAACTAGGGGGGCAACCCCCCCCCCCCCCAGTCAAGGCAAACAACGGCCACTGGGGGGGGGGGGGCAAGTTTAAACAGGTTATAATTGTTGGCGAGATGCACATTCGAACAGTTCTGTCCAAGTTATAGGCCAGGGCTGTAGTATCCTATTCCGTTGAGGTGGCTTCAACCCCGCCCCCCGCCCCCTCAACCTTAACGAGGAAGTGGGTCAATACCGGGGACAAATCTGTATTTTTGTGGATTTCCATGGTACCTTAAGCGACTTTCCCAGCTCAGCCCCCACTTTTCTGGAGAAGCTCCACCCCTGTTATAGGCCATGCGACCAGCTGCACACACATATACATATATAGTTATTGTAACTGATTCATGATAGATGGTGTATAATGACAATAATATCTCAACCCATGTTTTATATTATAGGACATAGGTCGCAAAGCTTTCGATAACAAGTATCATGATCATTGCGAGATGCTGCAAATGAAAGAAAACACACAGTAGCGGAAACCGTCGCAGGTCAAATACGCCTATTTTTCAATAAAAGCATGCGCATTGTTATATGACATTATCACTGCTAGTTTTGCCGAATTGATTCCATTTTTGAAAATCGCACAGAGGGTCCTAAAGGGAGATAATCACCTTTGTATTTTGTTAGCAACAATTTATTTCGCTACCGTTATGGTATTAAAATGATGTGATCTAAATTTAAGAATTAAATACAATTATTCCCCAATTCAAAGTTGGAAGTTTGGGAAAATTAATGATCAGTATTTTCCCTCCACTATTGGAAAGTGCAACATCTGGGCACTTTGGCATCAATATATTAAACGTTGTTGAATGGGCACTTATAAACAAATCGCCGATGCTAAATAGGTCCGGGGCCAACCTAAACTGCCGTTTGCAATGCACTTTTTTCAAATGATTGTTGATTGTTCTTAACAGTTTGGCACATATTCGCAAAAGATAAGAGTGCAGGAAACATATTGCATACCTTCATGATAAATAACAATGCGTAGGGAGGCTAACTTACTGAATTCGGTACCGAGTACTTGCTGAGTACCGACCGATATAAGCGTGGCTCGCTTGTCGGTATGAAACTGCCAATATCTTTCGGTAGGAATGTTTATATGCAAAATGTGATGAATTTACATCATAGTTTGGCCTCGTCTATCGATTTCAGGTGCCACCTCCATTTTTGTGGAAAAGGTGATTATCTCCCTAAAGATAATCACTGTTCCAGTTTTCAGCAACTATTTTGGAGCTTAGATGAACTGGACAAAAGGATGGATTAGTGTTGGACATTACTCCAAAACCTTAAACCAAGTAACATGACTAATGAATGAATGTCATGTCATATTCATTTGAACCTTCCTGTAAGTAATACCAATAAAGTGAAAAAGTAGGCGTTTTTAAACTATGATGTAAATTTCATGGAGGTAGTGTCGTACCCAGGATTCACTCCAGGAGGGGGGCAATTTTGTATCAGGGGGCATAAGCCATAAGGTACTCACACCAAAAAAAACTCACCGGATTTAGCCCACAATATTTATAGAGGGGCATATTTTCAACATTTTTTCTTCATAAAAATGAAAAAGTATTAATTTTTTCGAAATAAAAATGGAAGAAGAGCCCCTTCGGACCCTTTTCACAAAGGCGCACATACGGCAGAGGGGGGCGCGTACGGACCTTCAGGGGGGGGGGGGGCGTAATTGTCCCGTTTGCCCTCCCCCTTGGGTACGCCTATGTGTAGGTAAAGATATCATTTTCAAGCTAAATTTGGAAATTTAGCCACACGTCCATTCTGGCTGTCATCTGTCAATAAAATTAACCCGCCCTTGGCTGGGGGTCTCAGCCGAACGCCATTGACTGGGGGGGGGGGGGAGGGTCTTCCGAAGTAATGATCGCAGTGAGATGCGCAAGGCGGTATTCGAAAGCTCTCAATGAAGCACATCTAAAGCATTCTCGAAAGGTTCACATTGAGGTCACATGTCAGGTCACGGTCAGGTCAAAGGTCAAAATCGATATATTTGAGTGTATGGTACTATCCATTCCAAGTCTTCGATTGCGATCATGATCACCCAAAGTGCTCTCAAAGGTATAATACACATCTCGCATGAGCTATATACATACATACATACATACATACATACATACATACATACATACATACATACATACATACATACATACATACATACATACATACATACATACATACATACATACATACATACATACATACATACATACATAAGTAAGATTGTTGGCCAAAGGTCAAGGTCAATGTCACAGAAGATCACCATGTGCAAAATATATACGAAAGTCATGCGAAATATGTTATATGGGTTATGTTAGACGCATAATTCGACAGTGATAGTCATGTTACCACCTGACTGCATTCAAGTGAAGTTAGTGTCAAACTCAGGCCAAGGTCAGGTCAATATGGCAAAGTGGTAATTGATGTTGATAAGTCATACGATCGGGGCGGGGCCTGGGGGTCAGCTGTGTGCAGCGGGGTCGGGCAGGGCGGAGATGAGGGGATGTTTGTAACAACAACACATTTTTTTTTGTCAGCTGGTGGGTAAATGTACGGGTGTTGAGTGATGATAGTGAGTGTGTGTGTGTGTGTGTGTGTGTGTGTGAGGTGTAGTGTGTAGTGTGTGTGGTGTGTGGTAGTGTGTGTGTAGTGAGTGTGTGTCGTGTGTAGTGTGTGTGTTGTGTAAGTGCTGTGTGTGTGTGTGTCGAAGTGTGTGTGTGATGTGTGTCTGAGTGAGTGTCGTGTAGTGTGTGTAGTGTAGTGTGAGTGTGTGTGTAGTGTGTGTGTGTGTGTGTGTAGTGTGTGTGTAGTGTGTGGGCTGAGTGTGTGTGTGTGTGTGAGTGTGGTGTGTGTGTAGTGTGTGTGTTGTGTGTCGTGTGTACTGTAGTGTGTGTGTAGTGTGTGTGTCGTAGTGTGTGTAGTGTGAGTGTGTGTAGTGTGTGTGTACGTGTAGTGTGTGAGTAGTGTGTAGTGTGTGTGTGTAGTGTGTAGTGTAGTGTCGTTGATGTGTGCTTGTGTGTGTAGTGTGTGTGCTGTGTGTCGTAGTGTGTGTGTGTGTGTGTAGTGTGTGTGTGTGTAGTGTTGTCGTGTAGTGTGTGTGTGTGTAGAGTCGTGTAGTGTGTGTGGTGTGTGTGTGTGTAAGTGTGTGTGTGTGTAGTGTGTGAGTGTGTGTGTGAGTGTGTGTGTGTGTGTGTGTGTGTGTGTGTGTGGTGTGTGTGAAGTGTGTGTGTAGTGAGTGTGTGTGTGTGTAGTGTGTGTCGTAGTGTGTGGTAGTGTGTGTGTGTGTGTGTAAGTGTGTGAGTGCTGTGAGTCGGTGTGTGTGTAGTAGTGGTGTGTCGTGTGAAGTGTGTGTGTCGTGTGTCGTGTGTGGTGTGTGTGTGTGTCGTGTGTGTGTAGTGTGTAGTGTGTGTGTAGTGTGTGTGTGTAGTGAGTGTGTCGTAGTGTTGTGTGTGTGTCGTAGGTGTGTGTGTGTGTGTGTGTGTGTGTGATGTCGTGTGTCGTGTGTGTAGTATGTGTCGTGTGTGTGTGTAGTGTGTGTGTGTGTCGGTCGTGTGTGTAGGTGTGTGAGTGTGTGTGTGTAGTGTGTGTGTAGTGTGTCGTCGTAGTGGTGTGTGTCGTGTGTGTGTGGTGTGTGTGTCGTGTGTGGTGTCGTGTAGTGTGTAGTGTGTGTGTAGTAGTGTGTGTTCGTGTGACGTGGTGTAGTGTGTGTGTGTGTAGTGTGTGTGGTAGTGTGTGTGTAGTAGTGTAGTGTGTGTGTAGTCGTGTGTGTGTGTGGTGTGAGTGTGTGTGTGTGTGTGTCGTGTGTGTAGGTGTCGTGTGTGTGTCGTGTGTGTAGTGTGTGTGAGTGTCGTGTGTGTGTGTGTGTGTGAGTGATGTGTAGTGTGTGTGTGTGTCGTGAGTGTGTGGTGTGTGTCGTGTGTTAGTGAGTAGTGTCGTGTG
>JAXIVJ010006272.1:0-60000 GCA_036785665.1 Chirona hameri
TAACCTTTAACGCCTTTCTAGGCCCATGGCGTCCCATTTGACGGCGAAAATGCCGCCCCCTGGGTCAGCCGCCCACCCCATTCGGAAAAATCCTAGATCCGCCCCTGGGTATGTTTGAAGAAACGGCGCCCCATTCTCTCGGAAAAAATGCGCCCCTGTTCCTGGAAAAAATGCGCCCCTTTTTCCCCGAAAAAAAAAACGCCCCTATGCCCTGCCGCCCCTCCATTGAAAAATCCTGGATCCGCCCCTGGTAGAGGCATCACATCTTCCACTACGGGCATCACAGCTTTCAGTAGGGGCGTCACATCTTTCATTAGGGCATCACATCTTCCACAGGGGCACCACATAACGCACCACATAGGGGCACACACTAAGGATCAGCACATCCCTCACTAGGGAATCACGCCTCTCACGATTAAGTGGGTAGCACGACACTAGTTTGGGGGCATCGTGTTCCACAAGGGACTATAAAATATATAAGTGGGGCATCACGATCCGGGCATACCGCATTTGCGGTATTTGCAGTATAGTAGCTATGCCCTTGGCAAAGCCAAGCCGCACAGCCGCCGGATTGGCCGGATTGGAAGAGTCCATTGCGTCCAACTGCGTCACGCGGCGCAGAATGATCTGAATCGTTGCGAAGTTTTGACAAGTTTCAGTCGGTGGAGATCTGGTATCCAGTGGCGGATCTGCGGTTTGGCAAAATGGCCAATTGCCACCCCCCCCCCCCCCAAAAAAAAAACGCCTGAAATCGGCGCAACATTAACACATTTCCTGATATAGAAAAAAAGACTAAGCAACTTTGACAAAGGGAAGTTAGCTTTAAATCAGCTATCAATGCATAAGCAAGCGAAATCTGAAGAGTTTTCAGAATTATGTGAGACTTCTATGAGGGACATTTCAAGACAAAAATCGCATGTAAAAGTTGTGTAGTTAAGGTTGATCGTCGAACTAAGACTTCTATGCCAAAACTTCTCAGAAACTTTTCTTTTCTTTTCAGCGCAATAATCCTTCGTGAAAACGGCTACTAATAAAATCATTCTAGGTCTATCTTTTGACGTATGAAGTGGGCGAAAACGAATGTTTTGTATGAGTGATGAAACAAGCTCGAATTTCTCTTCCTCAATCCTACAAATAATTATATCTAGACGGCAGAAATACGCAGCGAAGTCCATTCCGAAGAGCCGAATTCGGTGAATTGTATTGTTCTGACAACCGCCAACACAATTTATTCGTGAAGCATGAAACTGTCAATTGTTTGCACCGTTATTGCTCACATCAGAAAGGCTTTCGTGTGAAAGTTATGGCTGGACGGAGCAAGGTTACTTTACTAATACGGAGTTTAACCCTCGCCATACGGGAGCTTTTTTCACCTTCGCCCTACGGGAGGCTGACAGCCCCCCCCCCCCCCCCTGGCCTGACAGGCCCCCCTGAACCAAGCAACTTCCAAACCAAGCAACTTAGAGCAATGCAGTAAGAACCAGCATGTTGCCTGTCATGAGAAGAATCTAACAGTATGCGATTTTTAGGTTTCAGGTCAACGGGTGATCTTACAGGTCAAGTGAATGACCTCGGCTCGACCACGAACAGCGATTTTGCTCGTCAGAAAACCTCAAAATTAGAAATTGATAAATGTAAATGAAAAGGCATGTTCCTAGACCAGTTTTGTCTCCAAAATACAGAAAAGGTAATTATTTGTTCGTATCATGTCCAAAAAGTCAAAAAAGTGATTTTAACAAAATGACGTCATGAGTTTCTTACACTTAGAGAGCTATCACTCAGTCAAAAATAGATATATTGCTTTGAAATTTGGTTTGGGTCTACATCTTTGAAAGTTTTGATTTTGTGGTGATTTTCCAACAAAATCAGTTTTTTTTTATTTTAAGGGTCAAAAACCCAAAATTGTGAAAATCCGAGACTGCCATTTAAAAAAAAATGTCATTTTGTATCGTTGGTGAATTGGTCTATTGGTGAAATGGTCTAGGAATGGTGTAGACAGTAAAGTGTTAAAATTTGCTGACGATCTTAAAGTTTGAAGGGTTATTTAGGAGAGATAACGACCAGGATCTTTTCCAGTCGGATCTGGATAGGTTGGTTGAATGGTCAGAAACATGGCAAATGGAAATTAATATTAACAAATGTAAAGCTATGCATGTAGGCCGAGTAAAAAGAAGAACTTCGTACGAAATGGGGGGGGACAGGAGATGTCACAGACGATAATGGAAAGGGACCTAGGTGTAATGGTTAACAGTAAGCTGTCTGCATCTGACCAGGTATCCAAAGCTAGAAAAAAGGCGCTAAGGATGCTTGGTGCTATTTACAGGAATGTTTCTTATTAAAGTGCTGAGGTGATAACTAAATTTTATCGTGCATTTGTTAGACCACATTTAGAGTAGTGTGTTCAAGCTTGGTCTCCAACGTATGAGAAAGATTGTTGGTTACTAGAAAGGGTACAAAAACGGGCAACGAAAATGGTTAACGGTATTAGTAATTTAGAATATGAGGATAGGCTTAACACATTGGATATGTTCTCACTTAAATACAGAAGATTGAGGGGGATCTCATTGAAGTTTTTAAGTTTGTAAATGGTCAACAGATTGGGTATTTAAAGAACTTGTTTGATTTTGATAGGGAGAAAAGAGGGCGAGGCCATCAGTATAAACTTATTGTTAAGCAAAGCAGGACTAGATTAAGACAGTCGTTTTTCAGTAGAAGGGCTGCGAGCCATTGGAACAATTTACCAGGTGATGTAGTCAGTGCAGCCACATTAGTTTCTTTCAAAGCTGGGCTCGACAAATATTTTGCGGGAAAGGGTTTTGTTTATAAATACTCCTGGGATTAGTCTTAGTAATAGTGATACACATATGTGAATATACATAGAACATAACTAATTGAAATAGGTTGCTTACAAGAAAGGGATTATTTTGAGAAGTAAGATTGTGTATGAATGGGACTAGTGAAATTTACAACGTTTGTATGGATTGAATGTATTGTGAGTGTAGATTGCTAAATTCTGAGGTTCGTGTGTGCAGGACGATGTAGTGTTAACGATGTATATGTACTGGATGTTAAATTCTGAAAATGGTTAGTGTGTATTATATGATATGGTGCCCTGCGAGGCAATGTATGTGGCCGTGCATGCCCGTTGTCACATGTGTGATGTTCACGTCCATGTGTGCCGTACAACCCAGGACGGGCCCACGAGGCTCTTTGTTGTACTGAAAATTTATGTCTTTAAAAAAAAATATGTCTTTATGAAGTACGTTTGCAATTTGCTTTAAAACTCTGTTTTATACGATTTTTTTTTAATATTTATCGTTTTTTCCACCAACATGACGTCATCAAAACATGATTTTTTCCCAAAAGTCTTGACCAATTTCGATTAAATTTGTACAGTATACGTATGATGGTTGTAAACTCAGCTACGGAAAATGTCAGGAAGATGCGCCACATGTGTCAAAAGTTATTCAAGAAAAATATCAGGGGGCCTGCCAGCCCTCCCCCCCCGTAGGGCGAGGGTTAACACGCGCGGTGAAGGGTGGGGGCACTTTTGTGCCCCCCCCCCCCCCACATGTTTTTCGTGCATATTTCGAAAGCGAAGCGGAGCAGGGCGGTGTTTGTTGCATGACATTAACGCCAATTTAATAGCGAATCGTTTGACGTACACAAAATCAAAATCGGTCGATATATTTTTTAGTTATATGGATTTTAGTCCAAGATGGCGGCCAGAATCGCGGTCGGCAAATCGATATCTTCGGAACCAACAGTCGGATCTGGATGATTCAAACGCCATTCGGTAGACAATGCCAATGTCCATCCCTGGAAACAACTTTGGATACATTGCTGGTGACCTGTGACGTCACAGAGGTCAAATTCCCAAAATTGTGACATTTGGCCAGATTTTACCTTTGTGACCTCGTTTGACCTTGAAGATATTGACCGAAGGTCAATTTTTTTTAATGTAGATAATCATATCACCTACCTACTCTGTAAGTTTCATCATTCTAGCTTTCATACTTTCTGAGATCTTAGGGTGGGGGCACTAAAGTGCCCCCCCCCCCCTCTCCACTGCGCGTGTTAAAGGATGCATCTTCCTCTGGACTTCACATGCACATAGTATGAGCATTTTTGCCCAGTTTTTGTATTTCATGCGTAGGCGTGCGGTAGCCCATAACAATATCCAATGTGAACTCAGCATAACATATAATTCTAGCCCGAAATAAATCACAATTGCCGTGTTTTTTTATTCCACGCTGTTTTGTCATTCTATCCATTTGCAATGTTAGAAAATTGACATTTCGCATACGACTCTAAAATATCTCAGGACTTTAACCCGCGCCTTGCCGGGGGCGTTTATAGACGCCCCCCCCCCCCCCCCAGTTTGTTTTAACCGATCGGCCAAACACTGTGGCTGTGGTACGCCCGTAAACTTTTTGGAGGTGAGGAGGAGCAGTCAGCGTCAGCCGACTGACGTGTAATCAGCGTCAGCCGACTGACGTGTAGTCAGCGTCAGCCGACTGACGTGTAGTCAGCATCAGCCGACTGACGTGTAATCAGCGTCAGCCGACTGACGTGTAGTCAGCGTCAGCCGACTGACGTGTAGTCAGCATCAGCCGACTGACGTGTAGTCAGCGTCATCCGACTGACGTGTAGTCAGCGTCAGCCCACTGACGTGTAGTCAGCGTCAGCCGACTGACGTGTAGTCAGCGTCAGCCGACTGACGTGTAGTCAGCGTCAGCCGACTGACGTGTAGTCAGCGTCAGCCGACTGACGTGTAATCAGCGTCAGCCGACTGACGTGTAGTCAGCGTCAGCCGACTGACGTGTTGTCAGCGTCAGCCGACTGACAGCAGTCAGCGTCAGCCGACTGACGTGTAGTCAGCGTCAGCCGACTGACGTGTAGTCAGCGTCAGTCGACTGACGTGTAGTCAGCGTCAGCCGACTGACAGCAGTCAGCGTCAGCCGACTGACGTGTAGTCAGCGTCAGCCGACTGACAGCAGTCAGCGTCAGCCGACTGACGTGTAGTCAGCGTCAGCCGACTGACAGCAGTCAGCGTCAGCCCACTGACGTGTTGTCAGCGTCAGCCGACTGGCGTGTAGTCAGCGTCAGCCCACTGACGTGTAGTCAGCGTCAGCCGACTGACGCGTAGTCAGCGTCAGCCGACTGACGTGTTGTCAGCATCAGCCGACTGACGTGTAGTCAGCGTCAGCCGACTGACGTGTAGTCAGCGTCAGCCGACTGACGCGTAGTCAGCGTCAACCGACTGACGTGTTCTGTGTGTGAAGTGACTGACAGACCGCACACGTCACCATGCCTCAGCCGGCGCGGGTGACGGTGACCTGTCTGCTGACCTGGCGCTTTGTCACTGTGTGTGGCGGGGATGTCGCATGGTAGGTTGGTCCTTCACCTCCCCGCCTGACGTCCCGCCCGTCAGCCTGGCCGACAAGCTGGATCTGCTGTGGAAGGCAGTCAGCAGCACCGTCAGCACCGCGGCCGGCTCCAGCTGCGCCGGTGTCGAGTCTCGGCTGGATTCCGTGCAGACGCAGCTGGAATCACGGCTGAATGTTGTACAGACGCTGCTGGACTCACGGCTGGATTCAGTGCAGACGCAGCTGGAATCACGGCTGGATTATGTGCAAATGCTGCTGGACTCACGGCTGGATTCCGTGCGGACGCTGCTCTGGAATAACGGCTGGATTCAGTGCAGACGCTGCTGGACTCACGGCTGGATTCCGTGCAGACAAAGGTGGATTCACAGCTGGATTCCGTCAAGTTGAGTCAGCAGTCACAGCTGGATAATCTTGAGGCTCGGCTGGAGGCGCGGTTGGAAAACCTTGAAACTCGACTGGAGTCAGCTCTGGAATCACGACTTGGTAATATCCAAACTCGGCTGGAGTCGGAGCTGGAGTCGGAGCTGAGCTCAGAGCTGCGATCTGCCGCGCCGCCGCGCCGGTTAGGGACTGCAGCGACCTGCCGGGCGGAGCCGCCAGCGGCGTCCACCAGCTGCAGCCGGGCCTGATACAGCCGGTGCTGGCCTACTGCGACCTGGACACGGACAGCGGCGGCTGGACCGTGTTCCAGAGGCGAGCCGACATGCAGCCGCGTCAGGACCACTTCCTCGGCTGACAGGCGCCAAAGTGACAGGCGCCAAAGTGAGGCTTCGGCGAGCTGGACGCCGAGTTCTGGTGCAGGGGCAGGAGAACCTGTGGTTGATGACTTCCCTGCTGGACCGCCGTTACGGGCTCAGAATCGACATGGACGGTGAGGAGCGGTACACCGTGTATCAGGGATTTAGGATCTCAGATTCGAGGCAGACGGATACCGACTGACCGTTGCAAACTATTTAGAAAACGTCTGAGATAACTCCGGCCACCTCTCAGGTATACGGTTCTCCACAAAAGATAAGGTTCAAGACAGTCATTCCAGCAACTGCGCTCAGGGGCGTGGGAACCGTGGGGCAATGGGGGGCACCTCGCCCCCCCCCCCAACTTTGAATCTGGGGGGGGGGGGCGAGCCCCCAACTTTGTACACGATCACTCGACTCTGTATAAGAACAAGGGTATTGCCACTGGATTTTCAACGGCGGCGCGCAGCGTCGCGAAATTTGGCACAGCTGTTTGGGCATAAATTACCCACACGGTGTAGGATTTTTTTTACATCGCGTCATCTCAGGTCAGGTCACCAGGCCAAGTGAAGTGACCCCACCTCCAAAATGTTTGCGGTCGTGCCACAGCCAAAGTGATTGACCAAACGGTTTGACACTCACAGGATGTCATCAGGTGATAAGTACCTACAATTGACATCTTTATTATTTATATATCGGTGACCTAAGGTCAGGTCGATTTCGTGACCTCCCATTATAAGTCAATGGGGAAAAATAAAACACGTATAAATCTATAGGAAATGGCTACATTTGACCATTTTCCCCGGACCCACCACTCTTGTGCCAAATGCAAAGCCCTATGTCACATTTTTGTTCTTTGACCTCTACGAGGTCAACTCAGGTGAGCACCCAGGTCACGTATGGGGTTTCTTCAATAACTCTTTACGAAATCAAGGTAGAGCAATGAGGTGTTCACCATTGTATTCGGCTTGTCGAGACGAATCACATGGTGTAGAAGTAGTCAATCATGACCTCAGGTCAGGCCAAATTTTTGATTTGGCCTAACTAGGTCACCCAATATATCATTCGATGCGTCTCGACGAGAGAGACACAATGGTGAAATCTGTTTTACTCGATCGTGCGTCTGCCAAAAGTTATTTCTTTTAAAAAAACAATTCGGCAATTATTTGAATGTTTCAAATGAAATGGCTACTGCTGACCTAACTATTGACCTTAGGTCAATTCTGATGGAACATTAGTGAAAGCAAAAACAAAACAGTTCTCTTTCGAACGTTTTTTTTTCCGCGCGTCGCTAGCTCTTTTAGTTATCGAGATATAGACGGTTTTATCAAGGACACTCAAATACATATAGCCGGAATTTAACCTTTGGTGACCTCTGGTGACCTCTGGTGACCTCTGGTGACCTCAATATTGACCTGACCTAAAAGTGACCCAAAGTATTTTCGATAGAGCTTGTCTCGGACTATGCTCGAGCTCGAGCTAATGCATCGTTTTCCGCTTGTCGCTACGTTGCGTCTTTTTAGATCTGGGGGGGGGGGGGGCGGAAATCGGTTACAGGACACATTGGCGAATCTCATTTTGCCGAATGTCATTTTGGCGAATGCATATTGTCGAAGGACGCTTTGACGAAATGTCTTTTTGACGACATGTGAATATGCCGAAAGAAAAATGGCCAATGCCTTTTTGTCGAAATGCCTTTTTGCCGACATGTCATTTCTAAGGGGCCCTTCCGACCTGGCAAGGGACTGCGCTGGCTGCTTTGTCGCCTTGCGACATGCTCTGAAGGCCCTCTGACTTGTCATGGAGCCCCCTCCGTGCTGACTAGGGGCACATTCGGCATGTTCAGGGGCCGTCCTGACCCACCTAGGGTGCCCTTTCGATATGGTCAGGGGCCCCTCCGACCAGCACAGGGGCCTTTTGAACTTCCCAGGGGCCCTCTGGGGTTCTGTTTTTGGGCCCTCCAACCTGAGAAGGGGCCCTTATGACCTGGCAAGGGACTGTGCTGACTGCTTTGTCGCCCTGCCGATATGCTCAGGGGCCTCTCAACATTCCCAGGGTCCCCTCTGTGCTGGCTAGGGGCCCAATCGACGTGTTCAGGGGGCCTCGGACCCGCTCAGGGGCCCTTTCGGTCTGGCCAGGGGCCCCTCTGGCATGCACAGAGCTCTTCTTTTTAACGTCCAAGGGGCCCTCTGGTCTTTCAGAGAGTGTCCTGGTGGCCCTAAAGAGCCTCTGAAATGCTCTAAACTCTCTAAAGACTACGCTTCGCGTGGTAAAGAGCCCATGATACCGCGCTTCGCGCAGTCTCGTCGGCCCTTTTCGGCGCGCTGCCGAAAAGGGCCCTCCTGGCCTGCAAGGGGGTGCGGCCGCACCCCCCCCCCCTTCGCACAAATCAAACGGTGTTTGATTCCCCTCAACACGATCTATATTTATAAAAATGAAAAATCCGAATTTTTTGATAGGGGGTAACAGGGGGCAAAAACTACAAATATTAGAGGTATTTGTGATTCAACACAGCCGTCATGTTTATTAATCGATTTTAACGCAACTAATGGGGATCGATAGAGATTGAATTGGGGATTAATGTATGACGGTGACTTTGGAAAATTCAGGTTCAGGTCATGTCTTCATTCAGGTCATGTCCAGGTCAAGTCAAATTTTATATCACCTGATGACAATCGATAAGAGAAACATAATGGTGAAAACCCTATCACTCTGCCCCACGTAGAAGACGAGCAGTTATTGTACTAAAACCAAATATGCCCTGGGGGCAGGGTTGTGCCTGATTGCGCAATTGACTCAAGTTACTCCCGTCTTGTGGGCAGTCCCTCACAACTGATAAGGAAGGAATGCCAGGGGTCGGGATCGGATCAGTAGAGGTGCAAGATTAGTAACAGATAATGTTAGACGATAAATTGCTCCTTCTACAGAAATCTAGCACCTCCTACCGGCAGCGCTCGACACTCTGCTGCCACCCTGCTCGAACCGTGAGGGGTCAAGTACAAAAGGGTGATAACTTGAGTCAATGACGTCATGGAGCACAACCCTGCCTGGGGGCACATTGGATTTGACCTCAAAGAGGTCACGGAAGAAAATTGAAGATGCATCCCTTTACTTAGCTCCAAAATAGTGATATTGATGAAAACTGACCAGATTTAGCTAGGTTTGTTCGATTGGTGCGCCTTTCAATTTTCTCCCATTGACTAATAATGGGGAGGTCACGAAATTGACATGACCTCAGGTCACCGATATAAAAAATCAGAGATACACGAATTGTAGATACATATGCCCTTATTACACACTGTGAGTTTCAAACGCTGTGGCTTTGGCCTGCCAAACTCAAAAACGTGACTTGGGGTCAGGTCATTTAATGTGACCTGACGACGTGACCTCGAAAGTTAGGTCAAAATTTACAGACAATGTGTAAAATTGTTCAATGGATAGCAATACGAAATTTCGCGGCGCTACGTGGCGCTTTTTTATAGCTATCCACGAAAAACCTTAGGGGGGGGGTAGATATCCCCCCCCGTCGGTGAGAGGGTTAATATTCAGGCATGCACCGTGCCGCTTTAACTTGCCAGTTGCCACTTCTGCACCCGCCACTCGCTGTTCTGATGATGACTAGGGTTTTTGGGTGCACCGAGTGTAGAGGCCATTGGATACCCAAGCCACGCCTGTCAGTTTCAGCTGCCAGTATTAACTGTCAGTCAATATGTCACACTCGGCTGTCATCAGTCACAGAGACCAGGGCCGTGTCAGTCTCAGCTGGAGACTGGTCAGTCCCCCATCTGTGCTTCGGAGCCCGCCTCACTGGCAACACAGATCGCGACACTGTCAGTGTATTCTGACTGAACTCAATGACGGGCAGCGGCGGCGCCGCTCCCCGGGCGCGGCCGAGCCGGCGCCGCCGGACCCTCTACAAGCGGCTACGGCACACACTCGATTAAATCGGCTAAACAAAGAGTACAGGAGCCAAGACTAGAGGCCACTGCCAGACCTCGCGCACTGAATGGGACGAAACCCAACGTATCGACGGCCGGTTCGCACACGCCGCGCAGACAAGAGTGACGCCGGCTCTTATAAAATTCATACAAAAACACCTTAGAAACGATAACCTCAAAATGCCTACGTCTACACGACACATCGCTGCCGACATGCAAGAAAGAAAGACTCCGTGACGGGGCGCGGGCGGCGCCGCAGCGACGCCTTTCGGCGGCAGGCGACACTGCAGCAACAGCGGCGGCGGCGGCGCGGCGGCGGTGGGAGCGCCCTCTTCTCTCCAGTAATACTGAGTGTCCGGACAGAGGGCGCCACCGGCCGCGCCGCAGTCGCGCGGACTAGACGGAGGTACGGTGAATATGGCCCGGCTATATACAGGCGAGCAGCGGCCGCCGAGCGGCGGCAAGCCTGGGTGCGCCGAGCGGAGGAGAGACAAAGAGATATAGCGGCCAGCAGCACCGCGACCCGTCCCACGCACCCGCGCACAGAGCTGCGCAGCGCGTCACATGCGCTTCCCACACCCACGGCTTCCACGCAGGTCCCCACCTCGCGCCTACGCCCCCTACGGTCCACCCCATCATCCCACTTCGCGCATTGGTCGTTCCCGCTCGCGCGCCGGCAGTGCCCGGTTCTCGAGCCACACCCTTCACTACGCTCCTCACGGCGCACAGAGCTGATCAAGTGACCAGCCCCACGCCGAGTCGATATAAATCAAGACACCCGGCCGGCGGCTCGGTACAACCGAACGCCGGTCACGGGTCGACTATTGCACAAAACAAACCTCCCGTCGCGACCACATACTCAATGAACTCAGAAGCCGGGCCGCCAAACGTCCATGCGGCCCGGCCAACGGACCGAAACACAAACCGCGTCAACACGGTCGCGGCCGGGTAAGGGGCCTGGCACCGAGCGGCCCAAATAAGTCATGACACGCGCCCATTGGGGTTCACCGGGACCCCGCTGGGCCCACTGAATCCCACCGGGACCCACTTGGACCCGTGGCGACCCAACAGATCCCGCCAGGTGCCACTGGGCCACATCAGGGTCCCAGCGTCCCGCCCGTCACCATCCAGTCTACTGCCTGGGCAATGGTCGGATCAGATAGAGCTTCTCTCCCTGCGGGTTGGTGTAGATCGGACAGCGCTGGTAGTGATCCACTAGCTGGTCGAGCGTGTGGAACTTGCGCTGGCCGATGCAGTAGAGGGCGCCCTTCACCTCCACGCGGAAGTGCTTGTTGCGTCCGGGCGCCTTCAGCGATACAGAGTAGTCTCCCACCTGCAGACAAAAAGAAGTGATGTCAGGTGAGACAAAAGGCGCCGTCAGACGAGTTAAGACGGATGACAGGAGAGGAGCAGAGCGACGTCAGGTGAAACAAAAGTGACGTCAGGCGTGTATGATATCGTTGTATGATGTCACAACTCACACGTGTGTGTTAATGGTGTGATGACACATTATATATGCATTGCGCACGACAGCAGGATTCGACGTCAGATGATATTGGGGCGCAATGGCGCGACGGCGGCGGAGGTCATATTGCGGAGTTAACATCATACTTATAAATGGTGGCAGGGTGTGAACTATGAAGTCAACTGTAACGTATGGCGTAATGTTTTCCCGTAGCCCTGATTTCACCCTAAAGCTGACGCCCCACAGCTTTGTCTCGGTCGCACTTGGGTGGCCACAGCCATGCAAAAAGAAAATGTCAAAGCAGTGCATACGTTCGCAGTCACCGTTCATCTTGATAAATACAATTTATTAAAGTAGATGCATAATAGACACGCAATCATGGCGCATTGGACGAAATATTAATTATGATATAATGCCCAATTTACAGTAAGCATAAGCATGTATTTCCTCTCATTCATACCATACCCAATATTCCCCTGCTACACATATGGTCGTGGTGGAAAGGACTGCACTCTGCTGTCAGTGTGAGCGGCCGCTCGTAGGTAGTCACATTGGACCAGAGAACGGCGAAAAGCGCGGTCCAATGCCCCCCCCCCCACACCCCAGATCAATGCTGTCCATGCTCTGGGATCGCGTCATCGGATGATAGTGCCGACATTCAGCGATGCAGCTAACTCCATCCGACTTGGCTGCGTAACTTCGCCATTTAGTAGGTAACGACATTTGGGACCGAACCGCGTACTCGTGTGTGTCCAACTGAGATGGCCCAGGGGAGCAGTACAGAACAGCGCAACGCCGATGCATTACGGAAACGCAAAACCCGAAAAGAGGCGGCCCCTCCAAACGTCTGCCTTGGGCCATGCTCACGTCGATCACGTGTTGTGAGGGAGTTGTGCGTGGTGATCTTGGCACCTGTTGATGCCGCATTGTTGAGGTCGCTATGACCGCGCTGTGACTGCATGCCATTAGTGTGACAAGGCATGCAAGCAAAGCGTGACGTCAAATACGTGACGTCATGTACGTCGATGATGCCGATTGGGGTTTTGGGGCGTCGGAACTGCTATGGTTATAAGGCGCCCACAGCGTCGATGCCGATTCATTGGGTCGCAGGTCACCGGCACACCATCAGTGTCATATCTATGACGTACGGGACTCATAACGTATACAATCACAAAGACCACAGACAAATATCACGTCACATTGCAGCTGATGTAATGTGAGTGATGTCACATCTTGGGCCAGGCCCATGCTGGCAGTATCTGTAACTGTATCTGTAACGGATACATCTGCCGCTATATCTGTTGTATACGTATATCTGCATCTGTATCTAAGTGGCTGCCTGCCGGTCCGGTAGTCTGATATATCTGTTGTATAAGTATATCTGCATCTGTATCTAAGTGGCTGCCTGCCGGTCCGGTAGTCTGATATATCTGTTGTATAAGTATATCTGCATCTGTATCTAAGTGGCTGCCTGCCGGTCCGGTAGTCTGCTATATCTGTTGTATAAGTATATCTGCATCTGTATCTAAGTGGCTGCCTGCCGGTCCGGTAGTCTGCTATATCTGTTGTATAAGTATATCTGCATCTGTATCTAAGTGGCTGCCTGCCGGTCCGGTAGTCTGATATATCTGTTGTATATGTATATCTGCATCTGTATCTAAGTGGCTGCCTGCCGGTCCGGTAGTCTGCTATATCTGTTGTATAAGTATATCTGCATCTGTATCTAAGTGGCTGCCTGCCGGTCCGGTAGTCTGATATATCTGTTGTATAAGTATATCTGCATCTGTATCTAAGTGGCTGCCTGCCGGTCCGGTAGTCTGATATATCTGTTGTATAAGTATATCTGCCTCTGTATCTAAGTGGCTGCCTGCCGGTCCGGTAGTCTGATATATCTGTTGTATAAGTATATCTGCATCTGTATCTAAGTGGCTGCCTGCCGGTCCGGTAGTCTGCTATATCTGTTGTATAAGTATATCTGCCTCTGTATCTAAGTGGCTGCCTGCCGGTCCGGTAGTCTGCTATATCTGTTGTATAAGTATATCTGTATCTAAGTGGCTGCCTGCCGGTCCGGTAGTCTGCTATATCTGTTGTATAAGTATATCTGCCTCTGTATCTAAGTGGCTGCCTGCCGGTCCGGTAGTCTGCTATATCTGTTGTATAAGTATATCTGTATCTAAGTGGCTGCCTGCCGGTCCGGTAGTCTGATATATCTGTTGTATAAGTATATCTGCATCTGTATCTAAGTGGCTGCCTGCCGGTCCGGTAGTCTGCTATATATGTTGTATAAGTATATCTGCCTCTGTATCTAAGTGGCTGCCTGCCGGTCCGGTAGTCTGATATATCTGTTGTATATGTATATCTGCATCTGTATCTAAGTGGCTGCCTGCCGGTCCGGTAGTCTGCTATATCTGTTGTATAAGTATATCTGCCTCTGTATCTAAGTGGCTGCCTGCCGGTCCGGTAGTCTGCTATATCTGTTGTATAAGTATATCTGCATCTGTATCTAAGTGGCTGCCTGCCGGTCCGGTAGTCTGCTATATCTGTTGTATAAGTATATCTGCATCTGTATCTAAGTGGCTGCCTGCCGGTCCGGTAGTCTGCTATATATGTTGTATAAGTATATCTGCCTCTGTATCTAAGTGGCTGCCTGCCGGTCCGGTAGTCTGCTATATCTGTTGTATATGTATATCTGCATCTGTATCTAAGTGGCTGCCTGCCGGTCCGGTAGTCTGCTATATCTGTTGTATAAGTATATCTGCATCTGTATCTAAGTGGCTGCCTGCCGGTCCGGTAGTCTGATATATCTGTTGTATAAGTATATCTGCATCTGTATCTAAGTGGCTGCCTGCCGGTCCGGTAGTCTGATATATCTGTTGTATAAGTATATCTGCATCTGTATCTAAGTGGCTGCCTGCCGGTCCGGTAGTCTGATATATCTGTTGTATAAGTATATCTGCATCTGTATCTAAGTGGCTGCCTGCCGGTCCGGTAGTCTGCTATATCTGTTGTATAAGTATATCTGCATCTGTATCTAAGTGGCTGCCTGCCGGTCCGGTAGTCTGATATATCTGTTGTATAAGTATATCTGCATCTGTATCTAAGTGGCTGCCTGCCGGTCCGGTAGTCTGATATATCTGTTGTATAAGTATATCTGCATCTGTATCTAAGTGGCTGCCTGCCGGTCCGGTAGTCTGATATATCTGTTGTATAAGTATATCTGCATCTGTATCTAAGTGGCTGCCTGCCGGTCCGGTAGTCTGCTATATCTGTTGTATATGTATATCTGCATCTGTATCTAAGTGGCTGCCTGCCGGTCCGGTAGTCTGATATATCTGTTGTATAAGTATATCTGCATCTGTATCTAAGTGGCTGCCTGCCGGTCCGGTAGTCTGCTATATCTGTTGTATATGTATATCTGCATCTGTATCTAAGTGGCTGCCTGCCGGTCCGGTAGTCTGATATATCTGTTGTATAAGTATATCTGTATCTAAGTGGCTGCCTGCCGGTCCGGTAGTCTGATATATCTGTTGTATAAGTATATCTGCATCTGTATCTAAGTGGCTGCCTGCCGGTACGGTAGTCTGCTATATCTGTTGTATAAGTATATCTGCATCTGTATCTAAGTGGCTGCCTGCCGGTCCGGTAGTCTGATATATCTGTTGTATAAGTATATCTGCCTCTGTATCTAAGTGGCTGCCTGCCGGTCCGGTAGTCTGCTATATCTGTTGTATAAGTATATCTGCATCTGTATCTAAGTGGCTGCCTGCCGGTCCGGTAGTCTGCTATATCTGTTGTATAAGTATATCTGTATCTAAGTGGCTGCCTGCCGGTCCGGTAGTCTGCTATATCTGTTGTATAAGTATATCTGCCTCTGTATCTAAGTGGCTGCCTGCCGGTCCGGTAGTCTGCTATATCTGTTGTATAAGTATATCTGCCTCTGTATCTAAGTGGCTGCCTGCCGGTCCGGTAGTCTGATATATCTGTTGTATAAGTATATCTGCCTCTGTATCTAAGTGGCTGCCTGCCGGTCCGGTAGTCTGCTATATCTGTTGTATAAGTATATCTGCCTCTGTATCTAAGTGGCTGCCTGCCGGTCCGGTAGTCTGATATATCTGTTGTATATGTATATCTGCATCTGTATCTAAGTGGCTGCCTGCCGGTCCGGTAGTCTGCTATATCTGTTGTATAAGTATATCTGCCTCTGTATCTAAGTGGCTGCCTGCCGGTCCGGTTGTCTGCTATATCTGTTGTATATGTATATCTGCATCTGTATCTAAGTGGCTGCCTGCCGGTCCGGTAGTCTGCTATATCTGTTGTATAAGTATATCTGCCTCTGTATCTAAGTGGCTGCCTGCCGGTCCGGTAGTCTGCTATATCTGTTGTATAAGTATATCTGCATCTGTATCTAAGTGGCTGCCTGCCGGTCCGGTAGTCTGCTATATATGTTGTATAAGTATATCTGCATCTGTATCTAAGTGGCTGCCTGCCGGTCCGGTAGTCTGCTATATCTGTTGTATAAGTATATCTGCATCTGTATCTAAGTGGCTGCCTGCCGGTCCGGTAGTCTGCTATATCTGTTGTATAAGTATATCTGCATCTGTATCTAAGTGGCTGCCTGCCGGTCCGGTAGTCTGCTATATCTGTTGTATAAGTATATCTGCATCTGTATCTAAGTGGCTGCCTGCCGGTCCGGTAGTCTGCTATATCTGTTGTATAAGTATATCTGTATCTAAGTGGCTGCCTGCCGGTCCGGTAGTCTGATATATCTGTTGTATAAGTATATCTGCATCTGTATCTAAGTGGCTGCCTGCCGGTCCGGTAGTCTGCTATATCTGTTGTATAAGTATATCTGCATCTGTATCTAAGTGGCTGCCTGCCGGTCCGGTAGTCTGCTATATCTGTTGTATAAGTATATCTGTATCTAAGTGGCTGCCTGCCGGTCCGGTAGTCTGATATATCTGTTGTATATGTATATCTGCATCTGTATCTAAGTGGCTGCCTGCCGGTCCGGTAGTCTGATATATCTGTTGTATAAGTATATCTGTATCTAAGTGGCTGCCTGCCGGTCCGGTAGTCTGATATATCTGTTGTATATGTATATCTGCATCTGTATCTAAGTGGCTGCCTGCCGGTCCGGTAGTCTGATATATCTGTTGTATACGTATATCTGCATCTGTATCTAAGTGGCTGCCTGCCGGTCTGGTAGTCTGATATATCTGTTGTATAAGTATATCTGCATCTGTATCTAAAGTCCGGTCCTCACCGCACCCGTTCGGGTCTGTGTCCGCGTACGCGGCTGTGCCGCGTACGCGTCCGGACGGACGGCGCCGAATTCGGCCGCCAGTCCGATCCTTTTCCAATCCGACCGGCGCGAGTGCGGGCATCGCACGGGCGTACCATCTACATTTGTTGCGCGGCGGGGACATTCTGCCTAGTTGTTTATGCGCGTCTGAAAGCGGCTATTCCTCAGGCGCGCGCATAGTAGTGTATGAGGGTAGATGAGTACTTTGGCATTCGTTGAGTGAATAAGTTGTGATTATCACTGATATCTGGGTTCAGAAAGGTGTGTGAAATGGACGAAGACGATATGCTCATGCTCTTGCTTCTTGATCACGAGGAGCGTAGGGAAAGACCTGCCAAAAGGTGGTGTCGTCCCGTCCTTATGGTGTGATGTTTTAGCCGGTGTTGTCTCGCCTGGATCCACAAAGCATCCACCTGTAGATCCACAAATTACTTGCAAATGAAGTTTTCAGTCTTCAGCAGCGCCAGCTTCGTCGCAACGGCGCCAAAACCGGCCACGCGGGGTACGTCAGGCGCTCTGAACGCGCCCAAAGTCGGAATGGATCCGAGTTTTCGCGCGCGTATACGAACGTCAGACGGGAGTCTCTTTCTCGCTCCAACGTTCCCCGGTCCTAACCGGGCCCGTCAGGAGGCTCACTTCAGACGTCGCCGGAGGCGGTTTTGACGGGACCGGAGGGACGTAAACAGGCGTTGGACGGCGCTGACGGGCGCGGTGAGGACCGGGCCGGGTGCGGTGAGGATCGGGCTTAAGTGGCTGCCTGCCGGTCCGGTTGTCTGCTATATCTGTTGTATACGTAATCTGCCTCTGTATCTAAGTGGCTGCCTGCCGGTCCGGTAGTCTGCTATATCTGTTGTATAAGTATATCTGCATCTGTATCTAAGTGGCTGCCTGCCGGTCCGGTAGTCTGCTATATCTGTTGTATATGTATATCTGCCTCTGTATCTAAGTGGCTGCCTGCCGGTCCGGTAGTCTGATATATCTGTTGTATAAGTATATCTGCATCTGTATCTAAGTGGCTGCCTGCCGGTCCGGTAGTCTGCTATATCTGTTGTATAAGTATATCTGCATCTGTATCTAAGTGGCTGCCTGCCAGTCCGGTAGTCTGATATATCTGTTGTATAAGTATATCTGCCTCTGTATCTAAGTGGCTGCCTGCCGGTCCGGTAGTCTGCTATATCTGTTGTATAAGTATATCTGCATCTGTATCTAAGTGGCTGCCTGCCGGTCCGGTAGTCTGCTATATCTGTTGTATATGTATATCTGCCTCTGTATCTAAGTGGCTGCCTGCCGGTCCGGTAGTCTGCTATATCTGTTGTATATGTATATCTGCCTCTGTATCTAAGTGGCTGCCTGCCGGTCCGGTAGTCTGATATATCTGTTGTATATGTATATCTGCCTCTGTATCTAAGTGGCTGCTTGCCGGTCCGGTAGTCCCGGTGTGCCCGCGTCTCAGAGCAGCTGCCGACCACCGGATGCCGTGTCACGGGGCAGTCCGCCCAGCACTGCAGAGTGGTGACGAGCGCCGAGTGCAGAGTGCGCCCGCCACCGGTCCGGGTATCGATTCCGGCAGACCGGGCGGCTGGCAACCGGCCGCCCCCGCCCCCGCCCGGCGGTGCCAGGCCAGAGACACGGCCGCGCGCCATGAGGGCGGCGCGGGGAGGTGTGGTGGTGCGGCTGGCCGCAGCGGCAGGCGGTACAGCGTGGGGCCATGATTGGGTCGGTGACACTACGGTTCATTCGCGGTTACCCAGACACCTCCCCCCCCCCCCCCCCCAACACGTGTACACAACCAGACGCCCACGCAACTACGTAATACACACAACACACATGCGAATACGGACACAGAAAACACACGAGACAAGTCCACCCAAAACACACACCCACCACACATCCACAACCAAACACTCACGTTCTACAGCACCACCGTGTGACGTAAACAAAATACAGCACACCACATCCAACACACTATCCACCTGCCACCTCCAGCTCATCCCCCACCCTTCCATCTCACCCCGCCCATTACCAACCCACCAACCCCACCCCATCCGAGCCTCCGTCGTGTACTCACATTCGTCTCAGAGTCGCGCACGAGGAAGCAGCCGTCCTGACCCCGGGCCGCCAGCAGCTGGTCGGCCTGGGACCGGCTGACCGGACCGAAGTACCAGTCCTTGCCGGCCAGGTGCGGTCGCTCGCCCGAGGGCTCGGCGCCGAGCCGGAGCTGGGCCAGCTCCGAGCTGGGAGCCGGCTCCTCGGCCCCGGCCGGCCCGCCGCCGCTCGCCGCGCCGTTACCGTTCGTCTTGCCCTCTGCGGAACGCGAGGAGGCATGAGGATTACACGGAGCGGGGGGGGGGGGAGGGTATGGTGAGACAGTCACACTGTCAATGTACCCCACCATACATTGACAGTGTGACCACCAGTGTAAGAGAGGAGGACGACATGGAACGGTTGATGTGAACACAGGGCAACCACACTGCCACCGTGTGGTGACATTGGTGACTCGGGCTTCGTGTACGTGGGACAGTTAACAAGGTGGGTACACTTTCAAGGAAGAGTGTGTTCGATGGCATGATTTCACTTTTTAGTGGATCACATTTCCAGAGGATCGGAAACTGAGCAGAAACACTACAAACCTCTATAATATATGACGGCAAAAACTAACAGCAACTAAGCGTTCCACAGTCACTACCAAACTTCGCTTCTCCGCAACACCACTTCCCACCAAAGTCGCACATCCAAATGCCATACAAATAAATACCATCCAGCCACGGTGGTTCATAAAGCACCATGCTCCCCCGGCCGCCCATACAGCCCATACCCCGTCCCACCCGGCGCGCTGCTCCATCTCGTCTGTGGGTCGTTACTGCCGGCGGCGGCGGTCCCGGCCGGACAGTGAGCGCGGCGTATTCGTCTCTCACCGGACAGCTGGCGGCCCAGTTCGCGGACGTAGTTGCGCGGAATGAGGCCCGTGGTGCCCTGCATGTTGCGCGCCATCAGCCATTCCGGGTCGTTGGCGGGACGGTCCAGCACCTGGCCAGATCGGAGAACGGGGAGAGTCAGACGGGTGTCGTATGGAGTCATACTGGAGTCATTCTGGTGTCGCAACGAGTCACGTCAGTCACACCGATTCACGTCAGTCACACTGAACCACGTCAGTCACACCGAGTCACATCAGTCAAACTGAACCACGTCAGTCACACTGAGTCACGTCAGTCACACCGATTCACGTCAGTCACACCGAGTCACGTCAGTCACACCGATTCACGTCAGTCACATCGAGTCACGTCAGTCACACCGATTCACGTCAGTCACACTGAACCACGTCAGTCACACCGATTCACATCAGTCACACTGAACCACGTCAGCCACACCGAGCCACGTCAGTCACACTGAGCCACACCAGAGTCGCGCAGATGTCACACTGAGTCACGCCAGAGTCGCGCAGATGTCACACCGAGTCACGCCAGTCACACTGAGTCATGCCAGAGTCGCGCAGATGTCACACCGAGTCACGTCAGTCATACATGTATCACTCGACGCCGTGTAAGTCACAATACTGTCCTGCAGGGTGACATCAGGGTCGTGTAGCGTCACACAGATGTGTCAGAGTGGCGTCACACGTCACACAGATGTTACATAGGCCGCGCGATGGCGTGCAAGTTGCACCAGAAGGGCACACCGCGATCACATGCAATCTCACACAAAAGCGACACCTTGTCAAACCATGGGACATGGACGTGCCACCTACCAATAATTATTAATTAAAGCTTAGGGGCGCCGCAGCTGCTGAGGCTATATAACGGCCACGGAGTGTTACCCGAGTGTTCTACGTTATCGTGCCACTAGTCACACGTGTGTACAGCGAACGTCACAAGTCACGCTGCAACGCAAGGTCAAACTTCCCACGCCCGGTGTCACAACAACTGTGTCCCCGTCTCGCAGGCCCACAAATCCCCAGCAAATGAGCGTCCCCAGTCACCCAGCTTCCGTTGCATCGTAAGCGAGGGCGGGCTCATTTCTGGTCCGGAGGCCTCCGCCACGATACGAGATGATGCTGAGGCTCAATTGCAATGGAAATCAGGTACTAGGGCTGAAGTGCAGCTCGGCACAATTCTGGCTGCCACAAATGATTTTCCTTGTTAGATTGGATTATTGTTACATTTGCCTTGTACATGAGCATGAGCTCAGTCAAATAACACGATATTGTGGGTATTAAGCTAACTATACTCCAGTCAAAATAAGCAAATGCACACCCAAAAGAACCGGGCATTCATACAATATCAGCAGCCTTTCTGGGGGTCTACCGCATAAGTTATGGTAGCAACCCACAAACATATCAGCCGTTCCACAGAAGTTTATCGCCGTCAGCTCCAGAATAGGTCAGACTGCATCCCTCTGGCCTGGTGCCTCGATCTCCACTCGAGTCGCTCGATCTCGACTCGAGTCGCCCGTCCTCACCTCGAGTCGCTCGTTCTTCTGGAAGCTGAGCTCCTGTGGCTGGGTGGCCTGGAAGGTGTAGAGCGCCACCACGACGTCCAGCACGTTCTCGGCCATGGTGTAGAGGTGCAGCGTGTCGTCCTGCTCCTCCTCCTGGGTGTAGTTGCTGGGGAACCACCCCACCTGCGGTGGACGGGAGAGACAAGGCACCGGCGTCAGCCAGGCCCGGCTGTGGGGATCGGCGTTCGGCATGACACTAGAGACAGAGTCATGGTGATGGTTTGTGCCTAGTGTGCCAAGACTACCGGAGTTATATGGTTCACATCCGCGACTACAGATGCGAAATAAACGAAATCTTGCCGGTGTGTCAAGTTTCATAGATGATTTGTCCTATGTGGAGTAAACGGTGTATGCTAATGTTGCGCGCATGACAACAGTCCACTGACAGGACCGATGGCAGGACCGATGGCACTGACAGGACCGATGGCGCCGTGACGCCAGCTCCACTCCTTCAGACGGTGCACACAAAGCTGACTGTGTTCATCGATATGACGTCAATGATGGGCAAATCGCCTGGACAAGTATTGTTAGGACATCGTGAGGAAATGTGACTGCATTGTCATCAACCATGAATGCAAGGTTCATCATAACGGGCCAACCCCACGATGGCTGCATCGTAACGGGCCAACCCCACGATGGCTGCATCGTAACGGGCCAACCCCACGATGGCTGCATCGTAACGGGCCAACCCCACGATGGCTGCATCGTAAAGGGCCAACCCCACGATGGCTGCATCGTAACGGGCGAACCCCACGATGGCTGCATCGTAACGGGCCAACCCCACGATGGCTGTATCATAAAGGGCCAACCCCACGATGGCTGTATCGTAACGGGCGAACCCCACGATGGCTGCACCGTAACGGGCGAACCCCACGATGGCTGCATCGTAACGGGCCAACCCCACGATGGCTGCATCGTAACGGGCGAACCCCACGATGGCTGCATCGTAACGGGCCAACCCCACGATGGCTGTATCATAAAGGGCCAACCCCACGATGGCTGTATCGTAACGGGCCAACCCCACGATGGCTGCACCGTAACGGGCGAACCCCACGATGGCTGCAACGTAACGCTGCACCTGCAATGTCACGCCTTGCACACATCAATACGTCGCAACGTACCTGCGTATTATGCTGTCCTTTCCACCATCCATCATTTGACTTTTCTAGGATGAGCACCTTGGTTCCCTTTGTAAGGGACAACTCGTCTCTTTGCTGTGCCTGTAAACACAATAGCGAATGTAGTCAGAGGTTCATCCAATAATCATGCTACATGACACTGTCCGAAGGCAGTATCAACCGACTTAATACACAAAACTACGAATTAGTCGATTCATGAGGCAGACTACTCGAGTGCAAGATGCCTTGAATAATACACCCCTCCTCTACCTCACCCCCCCCCCCTCTTCCTGTTTCGGATAGCATGGAAAAACCATAAAACAGCAGTGACAATTCACCGACATTTACCTTATGATACAGGCCCGTTATAATGTATGACTGTCTGACTATGCATGCCATGCTACATGGCCATTACATGGTAATAGCTCGCTGCAAGCCCCACTGAACAGAAGTTGTACACACTGCGCGAAGCAACTCGGTTCATTACTCATACAAATGACGAGAATAACAATGATGACGATGATGATGATGATTGTTTTTTTGGGGGCACACCGACTCTTATGACGCGAATAACAACAAAGAGTATTGATCTATCCGGCGTCGATAGATTATTGATCTATCCGGCGTCGATGGATTATTGATATATCCGTTGTCGATAGATTATTGATCTATCCGTTGTCGATAGATTATTGATCTATCCGTTGTCGATAGATTATTGATCTATCCGGCGTCGATAGATTATTGATCTATTCGGCGTCGATCGTACCAACATGTGTTGTGACTATCCGGCGACCGGCTGAGTCTCGTTTGTATTGAACGTACTGCATCTGCAGCAACTCCGGGCCGCCGGCAATTCACCTGTTTTGCTCGTGCTCACAGCACGAAAGGCCTTGTTATGCAACAAAAACCGACAGAACGCCGAAAACAGCCAAAAGAAGGAGCCGACCGGCATTGTAGTTCTAACAGCGGTCAGAAGTCCCCAATTAACGGTGTAAAAATGTACAAAGCAGCATTGACAAACCGCGAACGTCGTAATGTGCATTTTCCGTTCGTGCCGGATCAAAGTGCTGTGGTTGCGCCAACTGCTTTCGACTCTCACCACCCGGCAAAAATCCTACTTACCGTTTAATCCGCCAGCCTGTAAGCCACGACCAGTGCAACTGAGCCGGGTCAAAGTTCCCCGCTCCCGCGACGCCCGTACTCCCGTCAAATTCGCACGGCAAGCGCACGGCCACCCGAGCCGGCCGGGGCCGCACGCTGCCCTGACCTGACCCCGACATACGACCCACCTGGTAATTATACTTGACTAGGGCGACTCCCATGGCTTCCGCCGGGTCGACGAGCGCCGGCGGCGGCTGGTTGCTCGACTGTCGATGTGGAGACGGTGTGGCCGGCTGGCTGTCGCCGGCCCCCGGCGGCAGAGTGCGCGAGCCGCCGCTCTTTTTCACGCGCTTCTTGATGCTGTCGGGATGGAGAGGAGACGGTAATTAAGTGGTGCGGAGAATACGAACTGGGGAAGAGTCGGGAGCACAAACAGCATCCGGTTTTGATCGACTCTGTTGACTATTGAGAGTGATTTGTGTATGATTTGTGTATGATTTGTGTATGATTTGTGTATGATTTGTGTATGTTTTGGGTATGTTTTGGGTATGATTTGGGTATGATTTGGGTATGATTTGGGTATGATTTGGGTATGATTTGTGTATGATTTGTGTATGATTTGGGTATGATTTGGGTATGATTTGGGTATGACTAGGGTATGATTTTGGTATGATTTGGGTATAATTTGAGTATGATTTTGGTATGATTTTGGTATGATTTTGGTATGATTTTGGTATGATTTGGGTATGATTTGGGAATGATTTGGGTATGATTTGGGTATGATTTGGGTATGACAGGGTATGATTTGGGTATGATTTGGGAATGATTTGGGTATGATTTGGGCATGATTTTGGTATGATTTTGGTATGATTTTGGTATGATTTTGGTATGATTTGGGTATGATTTGGGAATGATTTGGGTATGATTTGGGTATGATTTGGGAATGACTAGGGTATGATTTGGGTATGATTTGGGAATTATTTGGGTATAATTTGGGTATGATTTGGGTATGATTTGGGTATGACTAGGGTATGATTTGGGTATGATTTGGGAATTATTTGGGTATAATTTTGGTATGATTTTGGTATGATTTTGGTATGATTTGGGTATGATTTGGGTATGATTTGGGAATGATTTGGGTATGATTTGGGTATGATTTGGGTATAATTTGGGTATGATTTGAGTATGATTTGGGTATGATTTGGGTAATATTTGGGTAATATTTGGGTATGATTTGGGTATGATTTGGGTATGATTTGGATATGATTTGGGTATGATTCTCCCATCCGGTCCGGTCATTTCAGCTCGGGAACTGAAACCAGGATGTCGATGAGGAGTGTTCAGTCAGCGATTGGGTGGGATTATCCCGATCCGGTCAGGCTATTTCAATGGCAAGTGAAAGGAGGTCGACAACATGGCACGGTTACGACATAATATGTAACACAGTCACACCCACTAGCAGGATCAACCAATCGGTCGCTGAAGCTTGAGCCGTGCCAGACACAAACTCTGCCCCAATTCAGAGAGAATCCCGGACTGGCTTATCCCACGGCGCGACTGACTGAGTGTCACCCCGGTAGGAGGAGGACGAGTCTGGGGTCACCCGGTGTTATCGTTGGCCAATATTATCGCAGGTGTTTTTTTTAAGCCACATTGGCAACCTCTCCAGACAGTCGTTAGCGATGAGAATAGCTCCAACAGAAGCTGCACAACCCGTACCAAGCAGTCGGACATCGCGAGGTCCGGCAACAGACCATAGCGGCAGTATGGTGTTTAAGAGTTCAACTTCAAAACTGTATTGGTTTAACAATGTGGAGGGATTGGCACGAGGTTTACAGGAGGCATAAATGTCTCCTTTAAATCCTATAAATATACAATTTGACAGACGCCCTTACATATACGCCCTGAAACTGCATATCACGACATAGGCGCAAAGGACAGAAATAAATTCGCGAAAATTGAGCGAGCAGTCAGCAAAATAGTTCCAACAACAACACGTCTCTCTACTCCCTGGCCCGAGTACCGGATCCATTTCGTCACTTCAGTGCATGACAGTCGAGCAGCGGACCGGTCCCAGCCGGTCCCGGGCGGCGGGCGGGGCGGTCCCAGACGGCGGGCGGCGGGCAGTCCCAGACGGCGGGCGGGCCGGTCCCGGGCGGCGGGCGGGGCGATCCCGGGCGGCGGGCGGGGCGGTCCCAGACGGCGGGCAGCGGGCGGTGGGCGGGGGCGGTTCGCTGGCACACGGTGTAAACTTCCGTCGCCGGCGAGCGCGGCTGACCTTGCGCCATGTTGTGACAATGACGCGGACGTGACATTCCGCACACTACTGCTACACGGAGGATAAGGCACAGGGTACGTGGGACTGAGCACTGGAGAGGCGCGGCGCGGATACGGCGGAGCGGGGGTGATACAGCACGCCAGGGACGACGAAATAAACTGTGTGTGGTATGATAAAGAAGTGGCGCTGATGCATATGCATCAGGCATTGTGTGACATTCCAAGTCCGGAGTGCTGAAGTTATCTCTCCTTTGACAGACATCAATGACAGCCAGGAGGTGAAGCCCAACGCAAACTTGTCACACAATTGAGGAAACTTTGGAAGTCATGCGATGAATGCAAAGGTCGCAAGCTTGACGAGCTTCTCGCGTGGCAAGGTTTTAGCGATTTTCTCACATCTGCTCATCCGGCAGCATTGCGTCAGCAGTTTTCGCCGGGCGGGGCAGGGCACATATGAGTCTCACGAGGATTTACGGGCACGACAACATTCATGAACGTAACTCAGAAGCGCAGCTGGACTCCAGACAAGCCCAGAATATGCCAGTGGTGGTGTGCCGCTCCTCGGCCTCTGCATGCTAAGCACTCAGACAAATCTTACCCACCTAGTTAAGTAGTAGTACTAGGTATACTCTTTCCACAAATCGACCATCACCATCTGTTCCCTCATCCCTGAGCCTGGGATCGGGTTAGAATGATTAGAGTACACGACAGGTCCACTGCGAAGACGTGGTTTAGCCGCCCCTACACCTCGGAGCAGTGTGGGCATCCTGACTGCATGTGGCCGTAGCAATTACACTCGAGTAATTCCCCAACGATAAACAAACACATCCACCTTGCAGACTGCACCCTAGCTCCGACCGACCGACCGACCGCGCGGCCGACCCACGCACCTGTCGAAGATGGAGGGCTTCTCCTTCTTGACGTAGTTGCTGGGCACGTAGCCGCACTGCTGGCGCCCGTTCATGACGCGCCACCAGTGCTTCGAGTCGTCCAGCAGCAGCAGCCGCTCCTGTTTGCGCAGACTGAGCTCGTGCGTGCCCTGCGCCTCATAGTCGTACTTCGCCGTCACCCAGCACTCTTCAGCGCCCATCCTTTGGCCTGGTGGATTATCAGGGGAGGGTCAGAGAAGGTGGGGAAATGAGGTGAATACGGCAGGTCAGAGAGATCCTCTACATGGTCATTGTGTGTCCATAACAGGTATGCTGGGACGTCTGTGATCATTACAAAGCATTACAACATATTGCTAAAGTAATATGGAGAAACTTGCCAAACCAGTGTTTTTGTGCATCAAATCAGCAAACTAATGCTGTATGTGTTAAACAGTGCAACATATTTAATCAACCAAAACATGCAGTAAGCTTATACAACCAGGACACTACCTGAGCAGGCATCTAACTTGGATATATCGCAGCATGACAAGTAGTACCACATTAATGCTGTGTCTAAAATAACATTTTACAATACGTTTTGAACATTTGTATTATTGATCATATATTAGCCATGCAAAGTGCCCAGGGGCCGATGGTAGTAGGTGGGTAAGTACCGTGTAGTAGTAAAGTAACGTGGGTTTTGCCGTTTGCGGGGGACAAATCCAGTGGTGTATTTCCACGAAAAGTTGAGCAGGGGGGGGGGGGCATAATTTGGAATGTAATATTTCGATCAGTGAAGACTCCGAAAAAGCAAGCAGGAAACTGCGGTGCGTTACAAAAACCGGCGATTTTACGATCCCATGGACCAGTTGTCTACAAGATGGTCTGGGGGGGGGGGGGCGATAGCCCCCACCCCCAAACACCGGTAGGGTCGCAGAGCAGCGAGCGAATGCGAACGGAGCGTTCTAAACGTGGATCCCTGCGACCGTAATTGCTGTAACGGTTAGGTCAGGTTCGATTATGTTATTACAATATTGTTTCCTGCCACACCCTGGTCCATGGGGATCGTCAAATCGCTAGTTTATGGTAACGCATCGCAGTTTCCTACTTGCTTTTTCGGAGTCTTCACTGATCGCAATATTACATTCCAATATGCGCGCGCGCGGGGGGGGGGGGGGGGGTAGCAGGCCGTCAGCCATCAGCGAGAAGTTGTTGGAGCGGGGGGGGGGGGATAGAGTGGGTAGTCAGCCTTCCGCCACGGAGGGCGGGGGGTAGGGCTTAGCCCACCTCCCATCCACTGGATCTGCCCTTGAAAGTACCTATGAGTTAGTCTGTGTATATAATTGCCACAGTCATAGCATTGTATAGTGCATCTAATAACCCCCTTAATTGACATGCTGTAGTCTTTCAATTATTTCATATTAAACAAATATAAACAGCTCTTAATATGCATAGGTGCTAAGGGCGAAGTCAAGAGGGGCCAAGGGGGCCAAGGGGGCCAAGGGGGCCAAGGGGGCCAAGGGGGCCAAGGGGGCCATGCCCCCCCCCCCCCCTCCTCCCCCCAACAAGGAGGTCAGGCGGGCCCCTCCGGCGACCGAGCGAGTGCCCCCTGGGGCCTTAGGCCCCAGTGTTTTGGATTGTGTCAGGCGCCCGCAAAACGCCTTACGTCGCATAAAAAACGCACACGAACCAAACAAAATCGTAACACGAATAAATAACAGCACTTGCTTGACTGTTAAAGGCATGTATATGTAAATACGTAGAAAAAGCTTTTAAAGCCCATCTGCAGAGGGTCCCCTGTCGGCATTTAGAGAGCCCCTTCCGGTTGTAGAGAGCCCTCTGCCGGCCTTTATAGGGCCCTACCGATATGTAGATTGTCCCTGCCGATCTGGAGAGGGCCCTCTGCCGATCTTTAGAGGGCCATGCCGATCTGTAGAGGGCCATCTTGCAGGCTTTAGGGGCCCTGTCGATCTGCAGTGTCCCAGCAAATCTGTAGAGGGCTCTTTGGTGGCATTTCGAGGGTCCTGCCGATCTGTAGAGGGCCCTCTGCCGGCCTTTAGAGGGCCCTCTGCTGCATGGTTGGCAAAGTTGCCGTTTGCTGGTATACATTTTGTACTCTTTTGTATTCTGATTGAGGGCTTGAGGCCTCCAGAGCTTGATCCAGTTGACTGAACAAATAAAATATGATTATTAAACATATTTGATTTGATTATGTTTATTTTCCCCTTTTCAAAGAGTACAACAATGTCAAAAAAGTACAAAAAAGTACAAAATGTATACCAGCAAACAGCAACTTTGCCAACCATGTTCTGCCAGCCTTTAGAGGGCCCTTCCAGCATGTAGAGTGCCTGCCGACCTGTAGAAGGCCCTCTTCCAGCCTTTAGGGGCCCTGGCGATCTGCAGAATGCCCCAGCCAATCTATAGAGGGCCCTCTGCCAGCCTTTAGAGGGCCCTTCCAGCCTTGAAAGGGCCATGTCGGCCTTTAGAGGGCCCTACCGGCCTTTAGAGGGCCCTGCCAATCTGTAGATCGCCCTGCCAATCTGTAGATCGCCCTGCCAATCTGCGGAGGCCCTCTGCTGGCCTTTAGAGTGCCCTGCCGATCAGTAAAGTGAGTGTAGAGGGCCCTCTGCCGGCCTTTAGAGGGCCCTGCCGATCTGCAGATGGCCATCTGCCAGGCTTTAGAGGCCCCTGCCGATCTGTAGAGGGCTCTCTGCTGGCCTTCAAGAGGGTCCTGTGGTGGTAGAGGTGGTCTGCCGGTCGAGCGCCGGTGAGGCTCTCGAAGGAAGGCCAGTTAAATTTATCATTGTTTTCAGTGTATGCTAGTAACGTCTGAGCCAAGAGTACTAGGCTTTGACAATGTAGGCTTTGATTTTGACTCGAACTCGGGCTGCCACTACCAGGAAAGGTCAGAAGCCCAGCTCTCACCCACTGAGCTACAGGTGCGGACAAATCACTCGTTTCCGCAGTATCAAAGGCTTTTTGAAGGGAATGTTTCACCTTTGTATTGGTTTTGAACTGACATAGCCATTATCTTTGACCGTTATTGAAATGTCGAAAATACTAAGGTCATTTTCCCCAAAATGTAGCCGTTTTTAAGCAATTGAATTTATAAGTTGCAAAATGGGGTCTATGCTAGTGCCGCCGCTGATTGGCTGACAAGACACTTTGTCAGCCAATCCCTGACATTTATGAGCCAATCAGTGGCAGTCTATAGCTCAATAATGACATCACCCCAAATTTAAAAACTTAATTTGTATAAAGTTAAGGGACTTTTCGAGAGAAAAAATATCACAATCGTTTTCAGCAGCACTTACTTCATATTGTCGACTACAACCAGCGTATATTTGACAAATTTCAGAAAGGTGAAACGTTCCCTTTAATGTTAGTGTCATAATTCCTACCCCAGAACTCAGATCACTACAATAATTTAGGTGGGGCGAAATTAATGCATTGTACTGCAATAGAAGTTGCTGTGAGGATAAATAAAGCTCGGATATTCTGATAACTCCTATATTATGGCTTATCACACATATTACACTATACTATAGGTATATTTGACTATTACATTCAAGATTTCGTCTACAAGAACTCCTAAGTATTTAATGCATGTTTTTCATGATTGGTGTATCATTTAAAACTATGTCAAGATCTTGTAAGGTCACTGATCTTGAATATATTTGGTAATTTGTATTTGATGCATTTAGTAATAATATATTTACATGGAACAACTCGTTAATTTTTTTTGGAATTAATTCATTCATCTTTATTTAGAGCTTTTCAACATTTCTAGCTTGAATACAAATTGCTGTATATCATCAGCCAATAAGTACAATGTACCTATGTCTGTTGTATTGCTGATGTCAAGAGAATTGCTGAGCAAACTGTATCCAAAGCTTTCTGTAAATCAAGGTATAAGGAGCATGTTATTTCGTTATTTGGCAGATATTTAACTTCATTGTACATGTGCACAATCAGCATGTACATATTGTGTTGTTTCCTGAATCCGAATAGAAGAAGATTCAAGATAATATTTGCATTAACCCGCGCCCCGCTGAAGGTGGCAGAATCTACCCCCCCTCCCTCCCATATTTTCTCAATAACTTGAAAACAACTAAAGATATCGACGTCAATCTTTCAGTACCTTATGCTGCATGAATTATACGTTTTATCACAACATTTCAATGAAAATGGTGGAGTACTTTGGGAGATGACGTTTTAATCATGGCATGTCATGTCATTTTTGGTGGAAAAACAATAAATGTTGGAAAAATCATAGAAATTAGATTTTGACAAAAATTGCAAATACAAAATGTTGAAAGAAAGGAAATGACAAAATATTACAAATGGCTATCTCGGATTTCAAAATTTTGTATTTTTGACTCTCCCCACATTTTTTGGGGTAAAAAACTGATTTGCTGTTGTTTTACAACATACTGTATTGTTTACATTATGTGGGACCCCTTGGCTATGAAGGCCCCTCTGATCCTATTTGCCCCCCCCCCCCCTGGGCGAAATCCTCCCTACGCCCCTGATAGGTGCCCACACATTAATTATCACATGTGTATTGTACTGGTTATGCTAGTTACATTTATTACAGCTCTTTGATAGCCTCAGGAAAACTTTTGATTTCTGCAGCACACCTACACAGGCTAAAATAAAATAAAAAACCAAAATGTTTGGAATATTCTTGGAAATAAAACAAATCAACACAATGTAGTCACATGTCCACATGTGCCTGTTAAAGGGACACTACCACCTTAACATTAGTTTTGAGTTGAGATAGCCATGTTGTTGGATTTGCATTGAAACTAAGTAGGGTAGCAGTTAAAACAACCACATAGGTCTAATCGAAAATAAATTTGAGGTTGGTCCCGACATTTGTAATGAATAAGCCCCACATGTATTTGAACAGGGGCTTAAAGCTGATGATGTCACCTCTCTTTACCAAATGGTGATGATAGTCAACTTGTTTTAAGATGAACCTTGAAGATATTTGCTACATTTCAATGGTTTGGTAGTTGGTTTGTTTTGTATTCAAAGCGCCAGAATTGTCTTGAAATACTTGTGCCCATACTTTGGCAGCATAAAGGATTTCTGTGTAGCTCTCTAGAGCTCAATATGACATCAACCCAAATATTAAAACTTAACTTTTTATGAAATTGAGCACTGTTTGCAAGAAACAAATGTCATAATCATGTTCAGCAGCAATTGCTTCATATTTTGCACAACAAGCGGCGTACATTTGACAACTTTTGGGAAGGTGGGACAGTCCCTTTAACCTGAAACATTCATGTTTTCTTAAACAAATATACTCTCTACCTATTAAAGCCAGGTTTACATGTCTCTATGCCTAAACATGGCCACCCCCAAACCCAAACAACCCACCCATCCACTCTATCTGGTCTTGACAGCTACTACTGACCATAGGCCATCCCAGTCAAGAGTATAAACGCTTAGCATGAGTTGAGACACAAAACCAACTTGACTCAATAATAATAATCATGGGGTTAAACGTCCTATAGTTCGTTATTTATTGGCATTTGGGGATGATGGTCACACATATGGGTTGCAACTGTGGGAGTGGAAGGCTCAAATCTGGGGCATTTCAGTCACCAGGTGAATGCTCTGCCTGCTATGCCATGGACACCCCCTAGCTCGACTCAAACATCGTGCTTTGCCAAGGCTAAATGAGATAGACATATGCACACCAACTTGAACTGAGATACAAGGAGTACGTTTTCATTCCTCATAAATTGCCTTGCAAAAACTTAACGTTCATTGAAGATACTGATACACCAAATAAATGATACTTGAAGACTTACATGCACATGGACACCAATACAAATGGCATTTACACATGGCATTTGGGGATGACTTATTATATTGACTTATTTCCATTTGATAAACTTTGCCCTAACTTACACATACTGCCCTGCTAACACAAATCAATAATAGAATGAATGACTGATATTGGAAAGAAACAATGTCCTGTCAACCTTAGTAATGTAGAAGCACTGCCTGTTCCACTAATCAAACCTTGTTTACACAAGTGGAGTGCCTGCTCAGGTAATATGACTCCAATAGGGTAAACTACCACAGGGTAAACTGCTGTAACCCTGGACACGTCCTAACCTCATACTTTCCAAGGTATCAGAATGTAAACAATAAAGATGCACTAAAGTACCATGAGTCATTATCATCAACACTCAGATAGCATCAAAAGTTTGAGGTTAGGATGTGTCCAAAGATTGAACTTCTAGGTATTGTTTTACCTGGAGTCCAACTACAAATGCATGCATAAATTTGGCACTCCCCAAGGTTTTTTAGTGGGCTGACACCAAATATGATACTCATTTGTGGGGGCAAATCAACCATCAAATCATCCTAACTGACATAGATCAGCTGCTGCTCCACATTTGGTGCAATGGTTAGGTTAGGTTAGGTTATGGCTCATTTGCCTCACAAATGGGTATCATATTTGGAGTAAGCACATAAAAACATATAAAATGCAAAATGTATGCATGAAACAGGTGTTGGACTTACAAGTCAAATTTTACCGACCTTTACCCTAATATTGGACATGTCAAAATACCAGACACTTCATGCTATTGGTAGTGCTTTTTTTGCATAAAGGCGTTTTCACCACCATCCACCAGTAGCATAAATTATGGCTTTTGACATGTCCAGCATAAAAGTAGCTCAACTTAGAACATGCAATTAGTTCACGACCATAGTCATAGTATGGCTTACCGTGTTTCAGACTTGACATACCACACTTCCCCAGCTATCACACACCAGTAGCTGGTATTGGCTTTTGTTAATGTTGCCAACACCAATAAATATGTTTGTTGGCTTATCATAAATTAATTACTACCTAGGTAATAAAGTGATGAGATGAGCCAGAGGAGCTAGCGCACTAAGCGCTAGAGGAAAATGCAAGCTAGGAACCGTCTGCTGGGTCGACCGTCATTTTGAAACAATGTACGCAGCACCAAATATGAAAAAAGCTGAAGTGATTCCTCCAGAATGTAAATAGTTATGTAAGAAGATAGATGACAAGATTATATATAAATACACCAGCAACACCCGAAAGGGCGCGACCCGTCGGACTTCGACGATCAACAAACTGAGATAAACTTTTGTAGACAAATACGAAGCGATGATGACTAATTCAGGAATTGATATAAGGCAGCTAAATTGTAAACGGAAAATGAACACATGGACAACGTCGAGTATGCTCAAGCAATACAAATAGATCAGGGCCTCCTGTAAGGGATTTTCACTGGGAAGTGGGGAGGGGGGGGGGGGGGGGGGGGGGGGGTCACGCGGATTTTTCGATGATGGGAAGCTATCTCATAAATTGTGCTGTATTTTCCATTTTTGTATTATTGCACAACATGTTTCACGAGCAGGACAATAATTGTATGTAACATGATGTATTGCAATAATGTTATCTGATCCTAGGTCATATAGAGAGATGTGGATAACAGAAGAAGGGCGCGGAATGCCTTGACCCGCGTCCCGAGCACTGGGGGGGTTCACACCAGCCACGAAATGCCGGGGGGCACCCCCCCCCCCCTCCCAAGATCTCGAAAACCACGCAACGAAGCGACAAGTATAAGACGCTGTTAGCTATCCCGAGACAAGCTCTATCGAAAGTATATCGGTCTTTTTTAGGGGTCAAGTCAATAATGAGGTCACCAGAGGTCACCAAAGGTCAAATTTCGGCTATATGAGAGTGCCAATGCTGAAACTGTCTATATATCGATAACTAAAAGAGTTAGCGACGCGCCGAAAATAGGTTCGAAAGATAATTGAATTTTCTGTCAATACAGTTGCATCAGAATTTACCTCAGGTCAATAGTTAGCATGGGTGGAACTTTATATACTTTCGGGGTTGTAGCTACAACTGCATCCTCAAAAATTACAACCCCAATTATTAATATTACAACCCCAACATTGCCAGTAAATGCATAAGCAAATAAATACTGCGAACGGTACGCACAATCACCAAAGGATTTTTTTTTCAATAACAATAGTAACCAGTATGGCGCTGTAGTTGGCGATGAACGAGCGAGCGCGAAGGAAATGTATGGTGAGGTTGGTATGCGCAGTGCGCACGCATAAGGGTGCTGCTTTCCTAGTACTGTTGCCTGACACCACACCAAATTTCAACTCGATCGGGCAAGTAGTTTCTGAGATACAAAAAGGGGTGCGCACTTGCGCACGTGCAGAGGCACCCCCTGACTTGTGGGAAGGCGGCGGCTGAGGGGTCTCTAACCACACACCAAATTTGCTCACAATCGGCCCAGCCGTTGCAGAGTTTTTGTGAGCAGGCACTTTTCAACACCCCTCACACGGAACGCCCCACGCGCAGTGATAGTCACCCACGTGAGTCGGCACTGGTCTCAAACAGGATAAGTTAGATGGGGCTGCTCAGCAAAGAAACCCGCTTGTCAATCGGACATGCGGTTACAGAGATGCCAGCTTCTGAAAAGCGTCGCCACGGGCCGGGCCCGGCCGCTCATATTCCGATTTTTCCCTACTTCACGGAAGGACGAGCGAACTCGAAGGCGCTCGCACGTAATCACCGATGCATTGATTGCTCTCAAATTACTCATATGACGTCCTGGTGTTATCCGCCGTTACCATAGGGTGATTCCCGGTTTGATTGATAATCAGTAATTTAGTAATTTGATCCATAACTTCGTTTAAAAGGCAGGAAGTGTGTACTAACGTGCATTATTATGCTCTTTGGAACGTGGGATGCATGGTAGAACTGTATAGAGGTATATGGTTTTATTAACACGCGCCCTGGAGGGACTCTGAAAATTGCACGCACTGGAGGGGGGGGGGGGGGGGCGGAAGATAAAGGCCCCGATAAGAAATGCAATAACGAAAATTGTAGGTTGGAGAGGTTCTGTGGGGAACTCTGGTTTTTGAAAATTTAATGACCCTAGGTTAGTATCTCCAAGGTCAAATGAGGTCAAATATGCTAACATTTGATTGTTATGCGCTCTTTGGCTTAACATTGGTATGGAACGCAGTGATTGTGTGTATATGTATAAGTATTAAGTATATTGTATGTACCCCAAAATGGGCTTAAATTATTTGTTGGAGAGTCTAATGATACAATAGGGATGATAGAAGTTGCATTTGACCTCACGCCATTTACATACCAGTAAGGCCCCGTAGTTGGCAATGAACGAGCGAGCGCGAAGGAAATGTATGGTGAATCAAATTTGCATACAATCTGCCCAGCCGTTGCGGAGTTTTTGCGAGAAAACAATTTTCAACACCCCTCACGCGGCACGCGCCACACGCAGTGGTAGTCACCCACATGAGTCAGCACTGGTCTCAAACAGGGTAGGTTGGATGGGGCTACTCAGCAAAGAAGACCGCTTGTCAATCGGACGTGCGGTTGCAGAGATATAAGCTTCTCAAAAGCGTCGCCACGGGCCAGGTCTGGTCGGGTCGAGGCGGGCTGGGTCGGGCCGGGCCGCTCATATTCAGATTTTCCCCTTACACCACGGAAGGACGAGCAAACGCTTCGCGCTCGCTCGTAACAAAACAAATAATAAATATGAGCACAGGAAAGGAAAAAAAAATGTTAGTCACGTTTGCCATAAAATAGCATTTAACCCTATTTGTAACAGGCTCCTGGCTACCCCCTATTTGTAACAGGGGGGGGGGGGGATTCCACCATCCCGGAGATCTCGAGATCTACCTGTCCGATTTTCAAAAATGAAACGGTGTTTCATTCCCCTCAACACGATCTACATTTTTGAATAATAAAAAATCTAAATTTTGGATAGGAGGGCAACAGGGGGGCAAAAATTACAAATTTTAGTGGTATTTTTTATCCAACATAGCTTTCATGTTTATAGACCGATTTTAACACAACTAATAGGAATCGATAGAGATTGAATTGGAAATTGATATATGACGGTGATGTTTGCAAATTCAAAAATCATAGGCGTGTGCAGGTCACTCAATATGGGGGTGAAGTAAATGCGTAATAAAACCATTTTTTTAAAATAAATGAAATGGTATGTGATTGTGACATTAAATAAAACAGTTATAAATTCTATTTTTTGCCATAGGCGGTGCCAGGTTAGTGAAAAAGGGAGGTCAAATTGGGAAAAAATATTAACCGCAGACAAGTTGCTACCCAGCACTATAAATATGTTACTGATCGTAGATAGTGCCTTTTTGCATGTTGGACTTCATCATAGGCATATCCAGGATCCAAACTGGGGCGGCGCAAGACCTTTTGATAAGTATATTATCCGCTATTATGGTACTAACTAGTCAACAGTGACTATTTCACTTACAACTTCAATTAACATTGCTTACCCCCCTTTTTACCCTACCTGGACTCACCTATTATCTTATAATCGTTCGTAGAGTAGCCTGTGGTGCGTGTTTCATCCGAAAACTGCAGTATGTTATGTCATTGTACGCCCATGCCTCTTAGTTTCTTTGCAATAATATGACCCCCTTTCTTCCATTCCTGAGCGCGCCTCTGCAAAAAATGACTTTATTCCCTTTTCTGGCCTCATATGTGCATATATCATTATAACATAAACGTCTATTGCGCCGTTATCGCTGGCATATCGTCATCACCATGACAGTCACCCCCTTTTCATGTGCCTGAACACGCCCCTGAAACTCTATATGTAATAAATTATGCAAATAATGGAAGCAGAAGCTATCTTTTACATCTTGATAGCTATAAATGCCCCTTACAACGCTCTATTGGCTTCCCGCCAAGCATTGAATACTTCCTGGAAACCCCCCCCCCCTTTTTCAAGCCCCTGAAACCGCCTCTGCCATGCAATTTGTATGATATTTCATTAACATCAACTAATTTGCACTTGTTGCAATCACCGTAAACCGATGCAACTCCTTCATACTTGAGGCAGTTAGGAAGAAACCGTGAAGATCGCATTTCCGTATTATCGCCAAATGTCGCCTCCGAACCCACCCAAAAATGTGCCCTGGAACCGCCTCTGTTCAGGTTAAGAACTCAAAATTTTGACTCCAAATGTGCTATTCAATTCTATGAAAAGTCCCAAAATTTCATGGGCCTGCTCCTAGCCGTTCTGGAGATATCTTTGAAAAACATGAGGGGGGGGGGGCGGAATCCGCCCCCCTTGTTACAAATAGGGTTAAAATCCAACAATACAACATATTATCCAAAAATTACTTTGAAAGACTATTTAGGTACCTGCATGTAGCCATGTAAATTTGTAATGATTGTTTATTTACTCTCCATGGTGAAGCTGATACTTCGATGCTAAGTGAGCTGCAGATTGTCGTGCGCGCGATTCTTTCTCTCATTTCGTTGCTGTTGATCCGGACATCCAGTTACTGTATGGTATGTACGTGCAGAATGTACAGGCGATCTTTCCGTAGCCAATCAGCAACGGATTGATAATTGGATGTTGGATAGTTGGGATAGTTCATGTATAGCTCGCGTTTCACTCAGTCATATGTAAACTGTTTGTGAAAATCAAAGAGATAATAAAACCTGTGTTAATTCTATGGTGTTTAACTAATGTCAATTTTGCACATTTTTCGTTTTTGTTTCTTGAGTCGCTTTCCGCCCCCCCCCCCCCGGTCGCGACTCAATTACAACCCCAACGAAAAACAAAAAGTTCCGCCTCTGATAGTTAGGTCAGGATAATCCATTAAAGGAAATAGTTCACCTTCGGGAATTTTTTCAGAACACGATTTTATTATATTTTTTAATACAGTTTCTTTTTTTATTTTCAAAAATGGTCCTACATCGCGCCAATTCAGGACAGAAGGTCGTAAATTAGTAATGTTATGGTGTGCATTATTGGTCTGCGCATGCTCCATGGCAGTGCTGGCACTTTCAGACGGTACGGTACATCATATATGCGCCGTATTCCTTCGCCAAAAAGTCAAATATCTTCGGCTGGAGAGTCTTTTCAGCCAATACAAGTTTGAGACCTCAGGACGTGTTACGTAGGGTAGACGTGTTTATTCATCTCTGTGATTGCATCGGTATAATTGCTGTATTTTGCGTCTGATTAATGTAAAAGTTGATACAGAAGATTAATAATTATTCAAGCTTTCCCTACATATATTTTTATGTATATTTATCAATAATTGGTGGTAATATTACTGTTTAAATTTGTCATTTTTTGGTACTTCTTTAAGATTTGTCCTGTTTTCAAGTACCGAGAAAGTAGGCCAACCTCACTTGATTTTGTACCTGAGTACGCGTGGAGAATCGACTCGAACACCTCACCGGGAAGAGAATGTGTCAAGCGAATCTACAATGTTCATTGGAGTTTGACAAAGTTGGATAAATTGACAAAAGATCTCGATGAATAACTATATGAATCATGAACAATGAATACACAGGTGCCACTAGGGGATTCATCGAGCACACGGATCGGATGCACACCGCGCTGCTGCAAGTGTGTGTCCAATCCGTGTAAGACATGCCGCTGCGTCAAACAGGGTAGACGGTGCACTACCTGCCGATTCGGGGATGACTGCCCAAATTCGGCACCGACCTGCGCAGCAACCAGTGACATAGCCACTGAAATAGCCACTTTGAAGCGAAGCGGTCGGGTTCTACCCCTGATTCCGAAAGGAGCGCGCATTGCTGTGGCCGATGAACTCGCCCGTCTGATGAACGCGGCCGTCTCTTTGGGCACCGAGCAAGCATGGCGAAAACTGATGCGTTTTGCTTTCACTGCCTTAAGAGTTGGGAGTGACGCGGGTAACAAAACGAGAGTTTCTTTAGCCACCCAGGTACGCCTCAATTTGTCTCAGAGCGGAAATCCCGATACACTCTGCTCCGCACCCACCAAACACACCCGCGGACATCGTCCAGTGGACGAGATGACAGCGATGTCACGCCGCGTGACTTCAAAGCTCACAGACGGGGACATTCGGGGAGCACTGCGAGCTCTAACATCAGACGACTCCTTCGCGCCCCCAACAGACGACGTCATCAAAACGATGCGAGAAAAACACCCGGAGCCGCCTACTGACCTACGTGGCATCCCACCACCCGACGATGAAGTAGTGCCGCTGGTAGCCACCGAGACGGACATAATGAGGGCCATTAACTCTTTCCCACCGAGTTCGAGCGCAGGCCTAGATGGGATCCGACCTGCCCACTTGCGCTCCCTGCTCTCCAAAAACACTGCCGAGGCTGGGGTGCGCCTGCTCACGGCTCTTACGGCGCTCACTAACCTGGCGTTGAGCGGTCGCCTCCCAACGTATGCGACACCGGCGTTTTTTTGGTGCGTCCTTGATCGCTCTTCGGAAAAAGGATGGTGGTCTGCGACCCATCGCTGTGGGAAGTGTATACCGCCGAATCGCCGCCAAAGTCGCCGCGACAGCCGTCTCTCGGCAGATCGGAGCTCAGCTGCGGCCTATACAGCTCGGCGTGGCCACAAGAAACGGCTGTGAGGCAGCAGTGCATGCTGTCAGAGCATATGTGCACGAGTATGAAGCGGCCGTTGACAACAGAGTACTCGTGAAGTTGGACGTTTCCAATGCGTTCAACTCCGCACGCAGAGACGCAATGCTGGAGGCTGTACGAGCTAGGGCACCTGCCATCTATCCACTCGTATGGCAAGGCTACCACGACGCAGCACCCCTCTTCATCGGAGAAAGCAAAATCTTGTCCCAAACGGGGATTCAGCAGGGGGACCCACTAAGTTCTCTGCCGTTCTCGCTAGCAGTGGACCCCGCCGCCAGAGCAGCAGACACAGACAGCAACGTCTGGTACTTAGACGACGGTACACTGGCGGGTCCAATGCCACGCGTCATCTCCAGCATCCAACGAATCAAGGCAGAAATGGACAAAGTGGGTCTCAGCATTAATGCAACAAAGTGTGAGGTTACTTTCCTAGGAGAAGACACACATCAGGATAAACCCAGCGCTCTGCAGCAGCTCCACAACGTCCTTCCCGACATCCGGGAAGTTTCCATGGACGTGTTAGAGCTGCTTGGCGCGCCCATCCACGATCCTCAGATAAGACGCAGACTACTACTTGGACAACATATGGTAGAAAAGCTTGTCAGACGTCTTAAGGCTCTGGATGAGGCACACCAGGCGTTCTTCCTACTTAAGAATTACGTGGCTCTCCCTCGCCTCTTGTATCTTCTGCGCAGTTCCCCGGCCTACCGTCACCCTGCACTGCTCACGAGGATCGACGAAGCCGTTCGCCGTGGCGTGGAGACCATCACGAACGTCCAACTACATGGTGATGCTTGGCGGCAGGCGACGCTGCCCGTTAGCCTCGGTGGGCTTGGTGTGAGGATGACGGCTGATCTTGCCCTGCCTGCTCACCTCGCATCACATGTAGCGTCAGCTGACACGATAGTGAACATCAACGGCTCCGTCGCTACTCGGGTTAGCGAGGCCACACGACATCTCATCGCTGAATGGGAACGACGCACAGGCCTGACGCCGCCGGAAGAGCCTAGGCAGCGGCACCAACGTGAGTGGGATCGTGCAGGGGCAGGAGCAATCAGCAAGCAGCTGTTGGAAAACAGCACGGTAGAAGTGGACCGGGCCCGACTCCGAGCCGCTGCGCAGCCGCACTCCGGCGCCTGGCTAAACGCCTTCCCAGCCGCCTACGTTGGCACACTGCTAGACTCCGCCACACTGCGGACGGGAGTCGCCCTGCGGGTTGGCGCAGAGATATGTGCTCCTCACCGCTGCCGCTGCGGATTCGATATTGATGAGCGTGGCCTGCACGGTCTCTGCTGCCAACTGAGCGCCGGGCGCTTCCCACGCCATGCGGAGCTGAACAATGTGATTAAGCGCGGGCTGGCGACCGCTGGCATGCCAGCGGTTCTAGAGCCGGCTGGTTTGGACCGCGGGGATGGACGGCGCCCGGACGGCATCACAACCTTCCCCTACGCAGAAGGCAAGTGCCTCGTCTGGGACGCCACCTGCGTCGACACCTTCTGCGCCTCGTCAGTTACCGCGTCCGCAGCACGGGCGAGCGCTGCTGCAACCGCCGCCGAAGGGCGCAAACGCCGGCGATATGCCGATATAAGCCGGCGCTATTTGTTTCGACCTGTCGCCGTTGAGACGTCCGGTGCGCTCGGCCCGGACAGTCACTCCTTAAAGGAGCTCGGCCGACGCATCGCTCAGGCAACCGGCGATCGACGGGACATGGAGCGCCTCATGCAGCGCATATCGGTGGCGGTGGTGCGCGGTAACGCCACTGCCGTGCGACTGGCGGCGGCCGGAGACGCAGGAGCTGCTACATCCAGAATAGCCCGCTCCGACATGGGAGTTGCAGCGATGAAGGCTACAGCTAAGAAAGCAGAATACAAAAACTCTGAACTGGAACCTGGTTCAAAAGGAATGCGGTCACCACTCCCAGCTTCGGCGTTAACCGGCCTCAAAAATCTGGGCAACACCTGCTACTTGAACGCTGTGGTGCAGTGCATCAACAACACGCCGGACCTCAACAACTTCTTCGCCAACGAGTTTCACCAGGACTGCATCAATCACGATGGTGAGCTGTCACGCGGCGAGGTGGCCCAGAAGCTGGCAGCTGCTATCAAGGTCCTCTGGAGTGGCCACTACAGATCAGTGGCGCTGCACGACCTGAAAGATGTGATAGGCCGACACCACGCGCGCTTCCGCGGCTCGGCGCAGCAGGACGCGCACGAGTTCCTCCTGCACCTGCTAGATTTTCTGCAAGATGACTTGAGCGAGGTGCACCGCAAACCGCTCAAGGAGCAGAAGAACGATGGTGTGCCGGACGCGCGCGCTGCTAAGCTTGCGTGGGACGATTTCAAGGGCAGCAACCGTTCGTTCATCCTGAACCTTCTCTGGGGCCAGCACAAGTCGACGTTGCGGTGCTCGTGCTGTGGCCACCAATCGACCAAGTTCGAGACGTTCTCACACCTCTCCGTACCTATGCCTGCCAAACCGAGCTGCAGTTCCCTGTACGAGTGCATCGAACTTTACATGGCTGGGGACACCATCAGCGGCTGGACGTGTCCAAAATGCAAGAGCAGCACTGAGGCCACCAAGCGGCTTGACATCTGGCGCCTGCCGCCCGTGCTCATCATTCATATACAGAGGTTTTGCAACGATGGCCTCTGGCGGAAAAACCAGTCAAACTTGCAATTCCCGCTGGAAAACCTGGACATGTCGCCTCACGTCCTCAACCAGGAGGCGCCATACCGTCACCACAAGTACCACCTCTACGGCGTAGTGAACCACTCCGGATCGATGGAGAGCGGACACTACACGGCCTTCTGTAGATGCCTCAACTCGGGCCGCTGGCACAAGTTCGACGACCAAGAGGTGCACCAGCTGAACAGCAGTGCCGTGCAGAGCCCGGCCGGCTACATCCTCTTTTACTCGGCCATCGACGGTCGGGTTTAGGCTTTAGCGAGCGGCGTGTCGGCCTCTGATACATGTGATACATGTTTTCAGGGACCCATCATGGTGTGTCGTGTGTGTGTATGTCATATGTGCATGTGTATGTGCTCTCTATTCTACCGCATTTTCTTATAATATAGTCACTACTAGAAAAGAAAAGAAAAATACAAGTTCCAGATAAGGATTTCTCAACACGGGCTACAAAACTGCTATTTCAGTTCAAAACCCATGTTGAAGGTGAACTATTTCCTTTAAATTTGAAACATTCTAAAAATCGCCGAATTATTTTGAAGGAATGACTTTTGATAGAAACACATAAAACATATTTAATCATTGTGTTTGTCTGATCGATACGCATCGCGAACGATATTATCATCGAACATCGAAAATAAATGGCATAGGCAAAGCATACTTATTAGCTCAAAAAGTGACTCATTTTTTTGTATTTGGAAGTCATAAGCCGGTTAGTTTTAAAGACACGACTTCATGTCCGTTACGCGCCAAACACTATGCAACTGCGAACATTGGGGCTCCAAAGATTTAAGGAGTGGAAATCCCAAACCAAATTTTTCACAAAAATATTTGCAACTGAGCTCATTTTTTTCCAGAATTAATTGAATTATAATGTGTTACCACTACTTTTTCAGATTAATTACCCATTTCCCTGATATTGACGCAAACACTTACAAATGTGTGGATATACCAATAACTGTCATTATTTGTATTTAGAGGTTCAAATCCCAAACCGAATTTGTCAGAAAAATGATTGTAACTGAGCTGAACATTTGCAGAATTAATGGAGATGTAATGCACTATAATTACTTTTTTGAATTTGTAGCGGTAATATTTATTATACTACGGCAAACACGGATTGATGTCCGCGCCGATGTCCGCGCTTGGCACGTAACGTCCTTTACGCACCTTCACCGTGCAAGTCACCATCATATATCTTACGGGTTTTGAAGTCCTCATAGCTTATATTTGTTAATGAATTGTTCCTATGTTTCGGAACTTTATATAACCACAAATAAAAAAGTCAGAGATAGTTGATTGACAGGCAGGTGAAGGTCTGTGGTGCTTTACAGTGGCGTCGCCGACGGGGGGTGCGGGGGGTGCTAGCACCCCCCACTTTCAGAAAGTGGGGGGTGCGCACCCCCCACTTTTTCTGGGCCCGGATGGGCCCTTTTCTGGGCGCGCAGCGCCTCGAAAGGGGCATAACGCAAAATTTCCAGCCCGAATACCCTGTTTGGGCCAGTGTCGGAGAAAAAAAAACAATACATTTTTATAGCAACATTTCCGCTACAAATAAATCGCAAATTCCTTTAAAACAAACCTATTTTTTCACGTCTGGCGGGAAATGATGGCACAATGGTAGTACATAATTTAAACATAAACCGACCAATGTGTTACATACATGGCGTGTTTGAAATATATATCAATCTAAACGCGAACCAAAAAAAATAAATGTATTTTACTTGAAAAAAATGAATCAATACGCGAAAAAAGGAGATTCAAATGAAAAGAAATAACATTTTCTTTGACTATTTGTAAAGAAACAATGTTATTTTTATATTGATGTTGTTCTCTTATCATACATACTTGTATGCTTTTTGAGAAAGTTGATGTGTCGTTAAATAACAACAACAAACAAACGAAAATATTTTGAACAAGTGTGTGTCTGACGCTTCACGCTTTGTGAGATTGAGATGATATTTAGGTATTTAGGACCATGAAACGAAAACAACCTTCAATTTTGGACATGTTTAAGAAGAGGTAGGTACCCTAGGTATGGCTTAATTTGTTACCGTAAAACGGGGTGAAGTGAGACAGGTGGGGTGAAGTGAGACATAATTTCATAACGATCTGGTACTTTTGATTTTGAGCAGAAAGCTCCAAAATTCACACTCTTTTGAGGCCTTGGTAGGGCCCAAATCGTGTGAAAATTTGGTGGATTTCCGCACACTGGAAGTATCTGTTCCGCAAGCATTAATTTCTGTCTCACTTCACCCCACCTGTCTCACTTCACCCCGTTTTACGGTAACAAATTTAGCCATACCTAGGGTACCTACCTCTTCTTAAACATGTCCAAAATTGAAGGTTGTTTTCGTTTCATGGTCCTAAATGCCTAAATATCATCTCAATCTCACAAAGCGTGAAACGTCAGACACACACTTGTTCAAAATATTTTCGTTTGTTTGTTGTTGTTATTTAACGACACATCAAGTTGCTCAAAAAGCATACAAGTATGTATGATAAGAGAACAACATCAATATAAACAACATCGTTTCTTTACAAATAGTCAAAGAAAATGTTATTTTTTTCATTTGAATCTCCTTTTTTCGCGTATTGATTCATTTTTTTCAAGTAAAATACATTTAATTTGTTTTGGTTTGCGTTTAGATTGATATATATTTCAAACACGCCATGTATGTAACACATTGGTCGGTTTATGTTGAAATTATGTACTACCATTTTGCTACCATTTCCGGCCAGACGTGAAAAAATAGGTTTGTTTTAAAGGAATTTGCGATTTATTTGTAGCGGAAATGTTGCTATAAAAATGTATTCGAGGCAAGCCCATGGGCAGGTGACATTTCACCGACAGATCTGGCTCCTCAGCTGCAGGTGCTCTGCCGAAGCAAAAAGCCCCAGAGCCTAGCCGACGCGGTAAAAGCTGTGGCCGGCATGGAGAAGACCGCGCAGCAAATGCTGCCAGACGCAGTGGAGCTGGTTAAGCTGCTGCTGACCCTGCCAGCCAGTTCGGCGACTGCTGAGCGCAGTTTCAGCGCCCTCAGGCGACTGAAGACGTGGCTACGCAGCACTATGACGCAGACCCGCCTGAACGCTGTCGCAGTCTGTCACGTTCACCGTGAGCGCGTAGCCAACGTCGATCTCGACAAGGTGGCAGCTGCCTTCGTCCAGCTGAACCCGCGTCGACAGAAGGTGTTCGGCCGTGTGAAAGTGTGAGCCTCCGCATAGTGGTGACCCTGGGCGAAGGAGCCGCCGTGCTCACTACCGACCCTCGGCAGACGACAGACAGTTAAATCGTGTGATAAATAAATGAAAAAAACATTTATTTGCCATTTACAGTGCCATTTTACATTTGGTATTTACATTTGGCACTGGAATGACTGATCTGCGCATCGGACCTGGGGCGGCCGTGTCATAGCATTGCATGGCACGCAAAAGATCCCTCCGGACGGCCGGAGCCAAAATTATCCGTTGAACTGGGCGGACTGGAAAGGTTGGGGTGGAGGGATCGGGTTCTATGTGACAAGTACAAAAGTACTTTACTTAGTCCTCTATCTTATATCCATTTTTACAAACCGTTTATAAACAAATGAAAAAATGGGCCCTTTTGAAAAAATAGTGGACCAAATCCGGGGAGTTTTTTTAGGGGAAGGTAGGTTTGGTGGGCCCCCGGCTTGGGCCCGGGTCCCTGCCAAACCGGCACCCCCACTCAAAAATTATCGGCGACGCCACTGGTGCTTTATTCGACATATCAAAATTGAATTTAGAGCGCTCTGGCCAGGTGTCTGAGATGCAACTGTCGGATCCAAAACGGTCAAAAGTTGGTTTTGGGTGCAGATAACAAAACGTTTTACACAATGAAAGAACAGTCATCGGATTTCGCTAATGTGTACATTAACTTCATAAAGGACTGAGTTAAAAGAAACTTTCCCTTATACAAGGTGTTACAATTGTATTTCATATCAGTAAATGCGTAAGTTTCGATCGAATTTCAATCTTTTTGGGGCATGACCGCAATGCCACCCCACCCCCCCTCCCTCAATGGTCCCCGCCTCTGGCTATGGGCCTCTACTGGTCTTAACCCTCGCCCTACGGGAGCTTTTTTCACCTTCGCCCTACGGGGGGGGGGGGCTGACAGGCCCCCCTGTTAACTTCCAAACCAAGCAACTTAGAGCAATGCAATAAGAACAAGCATGTTGCCTGTCTTGAGAGGAATCTAAGAGTATGCGATTTTTAGGTTTCAGGTCAACGGGTGACCTTCCAGGTCAAGTGAATGACCTCTGATTTACCACGTCCAGAACAGCGATTTTGCTCTTCAGAAAACCTAAAAATTAGAAATTGATAAATGTAAATAAAAAGGCATATTCCTAGACCAGTTTTGGCTCAAAAATACAGAAAAGGTAATTATTTGTTCGTATCTTGTCAAAAAAGTTAAAAAACAGTTATTAAAAAAATGACGTCATCAGTTTCTTACACTTAGGGAGCCATCACTCAGTCAAAAATTAAGATATTGCTTTGAAATTTGGTATTGGTATTGTCCATACTCAGTTATCTCACATATATTCCGGTATTTCTAACATCTTTGAAAATTTTGATTTTATGGGGATTTTTTCTCTCTTCAAAATCAGTTTTATTTTTATTTTATGGGTCAAAAACCCAAAATGTTGAAAATCCGAGATTGCCATTTTAAAGAGAATCCCATTTTGTATCTTTGATGAATTACGTTTGCAATTTGCTCTAAAACTCTGTTTTCTACGATTTTCTAATATTTCTCTCTTTTTTACCAACATGACGTCATCAAAACATGGTTATCTCCCAAACTGCTTAACCAATTTCAATTAATTTTGTATTGAATACGTATAATTGTTGTACACTCAGCTATTGAAAATATCAGCAAGATGCGCCGCATGTATAAAAAGTTATTCAAGAAAAACCTCAGGGGGGGGGGGCCTGTCAGGCCCCCCCTGAGGACGGGGGTTAACATGCTGGTCTGAGAAGGTCCATGCCATGCCTGATGTGACCTTGCGTATAGCCCTACCAGTGGCGCAGCCAGGGGGGGGGGGGCACAGGGGGCACGTGCCCCACCCCCACATTGGTCAGAGGGGCCCGGAGGGCCCCTCTGCCCCTCAGCCCATATGGAAGCGGCGGAGCGGCCGAAGGGCCCAAAACGGCCCGCCCGGCTTACCAAGCTTAAGAGCAGTGGCGCACGCGGGGGCGGGGGTGGGAGGGGGGGGGGGATCAAAGGGGTCAGCTGACTCCCCCGAAATTTCTGAGGGGGCCCGCATCAAAAGGACCGTATTCTGGCAGGGGCCCGGTCTTAGTAAGGCCTGATCGAGGCAGAGGTCCGGTGCTGGCAAAGACGTGATATGGGGCCCGGTCAGGACGAGGGCCCGGTCCTTGCATATTTTTTATGCGGGCCCATTTCTGGTAGGGTCCCGGTTTTGGTCAGGCCCGATCGCGGCAGGGGCCCGGTGCTGGCAAATGCGTGATATGGGGACCGGTTAAAGCCAAGGTCCGGTCACAACAGGGCCCGGTCCTTGCATGTTCTTGATACGGGACCCTTTCTGGTAGGGGACCGGTCTTGGTCAGGTCCGATCGAGGCAGGGGCCCGGTGCTGGCAAAGACGTGATATGGGGCCCGGCCAGGTCGAGGGCCCCGTCACAACAGGGCCCGGTCCTTGCAAATTATTGTTACGGGCCCGTTCCTGGTAGGGGCCCGGTCTTGGTCAGGCCCGATTGAGGCAGGGGCCCGGTGCTAGCAAAGGCGTGATATGGGGGCCGGTCAGGACGAGAGCCCGGTCACAACGGGGTCCGGTCCTAGCAGATTCTTGATACGGGCCAGTTCCTGGTAGGGGCCCGGTTTTGTCAGGCCCGATCGAGGCAGGGGCCCGGTGCTAGCAAAGGCGTGATATGGGGGCCGGTCAGGACGAGAGCCCGGTCACAACGGGGTCCGGTCCTAGCATATTCTTGATACGGGCCCGTTCCTGGTAGGGGCCCGGTTTTGTCAGGCCCGATCGAGGCAGGGGCCCGGTGTTGGCAAAGGCGTGATATGGGGACCGGTTAAAACCAAGGTCCGGTCACAACAGGGTCCGGTCCTTGTATATTCTTGAAACGGGCCCTTTTCTGGTAGGGATCCGGTCTTGGTCAGGTCCGATCGAGGCAGGGGCCCGGTGTTGGCAAAGGCGTGATATGGGGCCTGGTCAGGACGAGGGGCTGATCACAGCAGGGCTCACTCCTTGCACAGGTGGAGTTTCCTATTCAAATGGTGGAGCCACTGCCCCACCAACTTGTGGTTTGCCCCACCAACTTTTATCAGATTTGAAGGTTTCCTGGTGTTAAAATAGTCAATTTTAACTTCAACCATGCAAAACACCCAGCCAATATGACATTTTTCCCCACCAACTTTTTAAGAAAAGCTCCATCCAGTGGTGGAACTTTATGAAATCGGTTGGGGGGCCCGACGGCCGAATGCTCAAATTGAAACTAAATGTCCAATATATATATTATTCAAATTTTACAATTATTACAATTCAGGAGCCGTTTTGTCCGTTTCATACAGGACAAAATACCCAATTTCTATCTTTCCCCCATTTCTATCATTCAGCCCATTGACAAATTACTAGTTAACTGAAATTGATCTTTCGGTCATATGGTCTTTCGTTTTTTAAAGGACAGCAACACAATTTCGAATCCGTAAAATATTAGATTATCGCCATCGGTGGCCAATTCAAAATGCATCTAAAAAACACGTCCATACATAATATTCACATGACAGCCGGAGTCTGCATAATTTAACTGACTCCAAGTTCGGAAAAAATAACCGACTCCAATAAACTCAGATTCCGACACCGGGTCTGCAAGACTGCTTCCGACCGACCAATGGCTCTCTCAGCCCGTTTAAGGGCTCTCCAGAATGACCGAAGGCTCTCTCAGACTGGCACAGGGCCCTCTTAGACAAGCGTAAGGCGTCTCAGACCAGACGGTGGTCATCTCTGGTCGACCGATGATCCTCTCAAAGAAGCGAAGGGTTATCTCTTAGAGACTTAGGGCTCTCTTAGGCAGGAAAATCCCCCCCCCCCCTTGAGACGATTGAGGTTCCTTGCTGACTAGCGAACGGACCTCTCAGATAAGCACAGGGGCATCTCAGGCCTGACAACGGTCATTTCAGAACAAACTACAAGGCTCCAATGCCTGGAAAATACCGTCTTAAACCAACTGAGGCCCTTCTCAAACCGCTGGTCTCTTTCCGGCCTAGACAATGGCCCTCTTAGATCAGCCTGGGGCTCGTTCAGGCCTAGCAAGAGCTACTCGAGCCGACTGATCGTCCCCTCAAGTCGACCGAGAGCCCCCTAAGGCCGACAGAAGAGCCCCACAGGCACACCAGGGACCCCTACAGGCCGACTGAGGGCTACTCAGGCCAACTAAGGGCCCCTCAAGCCTACCGAGGGATTCCTCAAGCTGACCGAAGGCCCCTCAGGCCGAAAAAAGACCTCCTCAAGCTGACGGAAGGCACCTCAGGCCGAAACGGGGCCTCCTCAAGTCGACCAAGGGCTCCTCAAGCCGACCTAGGGCCCTTCATGCCGACTGAGAGCCCCCTACGGCCGTCATGTGACCCCTCAGACAAACCGAGGGCCCCTTCAGGCCATCCGAGAGCCCCTCAGACCGACCAAGGGCCCTTCAGACCGAAAAAGCCCCTTCAAGTTGGCCGAGGTCCACTCAGGCCAAACGAGAGCCACTCAGGCCAACCGAGGGTTCCTCAGGCCCACCGAGGGCCCCTCAAGCTGACCGAGGGCCCCTCAGGCTAAACGAGAGCCACTCAGGCCAACCGAGGGTCCCTCAGGCCCACCCAGGGTCCCTTCACGCCGATCGAGGTTCCCTCAGGCATACCGAGGCCCACTCAGGCCGACAGACGGGATCTCAGTCCAAAGACCCATTCAAGCCGACCGATTGGTCCTGAGGCCGAACAAGGACTCCTCATGCCGAGTAAAGGCCCCTGAAGCCAACCGAGGTTCACTCAAGCCGACCGAGGGCCCCTCGAGTCGACCGAGAGCCCCCTCAGACCGACCGAGTTACCCTCCAGGCCGATTGAGGGCCCCTCAGGCCGACCCCTTCAAACCGACTGAGGCCCCTCAGGCCGACCGAGGCCCCTCAGGCCGACTGAGGCCCCCTCAGGCCGACACAGGAGCCTCCGGCTCACAAAGAGCACCTCGGGCCCAACACAAACTCTTCAGGCTGCCAAAGCCGGCCGAGGTTTCCTCAAGTCGGTCGAGGGCCCCTAAAGTCGACGGAGGCCCCCTCCAGGCCAACATAGGCCCCCTCAGGCCGACAAAGAATCCCCGAGGACGACCAGGCCGACTGAGGCCCCCTCAGGCCGGCAGGGGAACCCTCAGGCCGAACAATGGCTCTTCAGGCCGACTGGGACCTCCGCAGGCGGACGAAGGACTCCCTCAAGTCGACGGAGTACCCCTCAGGCCGACCAAGCTCCTCTCCAGGCCCAACCAGGCCCGCTCAGGCTAACCAAAGGCCCGTCAGGTCAACCAAGGACTCCCTCAGGCCGACCTCGGTTAACCTCCTGGAGGGGCCATGGCCCCTAAGCCACGATGACCCGATGGCCTTTGATGGCTCAATCCCCTCGATGTTCCTCCGTATCAAATGCATTTTTCTTAGCACGGATGTTGGACATTTAGGATATTGCAATACCAGGGAGCCAAACAGGCTGCATTATCTATAAGCCCTATTCCAGGCAAACAATGCATATACAACAAATTCCATTGAACACTATTTAAATAGAGCACCCCTATGGATAATTGGTGGCGATGACTAAAAAGAAGAAGATGGCGATGGCTAAAAAGTCAATTTCCCCTCCGCTATTCACTAACCTGAACGCTTGAACCGAGTTACATAAGTATCTACGGACTTGTTAGCCGAAGACAATCTTTGCTAGCAACTTATCCATTATATCAAAATAGGAAAAGTAGCAGCTGAAGGTATCACAAATCACAATGCTCGTATGCTTATAAGATGGAATCACATATTGATGCAATGAAATACACAAAATTCAAAACAGAACAATCTGTACGAGTAGTCCTTGAAATTTTGGAAGGGCACACATTTTGAAAAACATGGGGGGGGGGGGGCTCGGAGCACCATTGGGGGGGGGGGGGCTCCCAAAGAGATATAAAGTTCCGCCCCTGGCTCCACCCATGACTCCTTGCAAATGATTGATACGGGCCCGTTACCGGTAGGGGCCCGTTCCTGGTAGGGGCCCGATCAAGGCCCCGGTGCTGGCAGAGGCGTGATATGGGGCCCGGTCAGGTCTAGTCTCTGGCCAAAACTAGTGGCTAGAGAAAACATGAACTAAATGTATCCCTTTACAACTGAGAAATATACGTTTTTCCCCCTAGGGTTACATTGAAAAGGTCACGATTTTTAACTTGACCTTAGGTCACCGATATAGAAAATCCGAGATATTGTAGTCCCTAATGACCTCATAACGTGCCATGAGTTTCATGTCGCTCGATTAACCATTGTGCCGGTGGTGCTACCTAGAAGTTGTTTGGTGGTCATGTCATTTGACCTGACCTGGCCGGGGCCCATTTTTTTTTGCCAAAACGTGGCTTAGCTATTCATTTCAAGCTGCTGAAAGTTTAAAGTCGATATCTCTATGCGTTTTCTGATTATGGCGGAAAAAGACTAAGAGGGGGGGGGGGGGGGGGCAAAAAAAGCCCCCCCAGCACCTCCAGGGTTAATTCCTATTCCGTTCGCGAAAGTAGCCTAGCGTAGTTTATACGGGACTTTGACGTCCAAAGGCTAGGACTTTTAAACCTGTAGAGGACATGAATCTGGGAGGTTAGAAAGGAAAAAAGCGTCATAATTTGGCCCAATTTCTCAAATTGCCTCAATTTCCGAAAAGATAATTCATTCATGCCTAGAGAATATAAAGTCACGCGTAAACGCGGTTTCTATCTATACTACAATTAGCGCATAAGAATATTAAACATCTGTGGACGTAGCCAAATAATATTGTAACGCTCAATTTCACTGATGAAATAAAAATGCTTCGCTATTTGGCACATGAATTACGTTTCATCGTCAATACTAGGGATGTACCTAGGGCCCGATGATTTTGAATATCCAAGCCCACCAAAGACAATGGGTAGCAGATTTTCCGAGAAAAAAAATAGTTATTACGTTTGATTTTTTTGACGCGATCTGTTCCCCGTGCTTCTCTCATTTTGACCAAACTCCAGAAAGCCTGTGCGCAGCTTCCAGACAGGTTATGCAGCAACTGGTTGACACCAGGCCCTGGATCTGTTGGAATTATGCCTCCCCAAGTCAGGCGCAAGACCGTCTTCACATTTGTTGCGATGCTGTATGTTGTAAAAATCAGCCATGTATCGCGCCAACTGATCACACATACCTGTTACGAAAATATCGTATCGGTTCACCAGTCACCACTATACTGCGTGTTGTCATTGACCTCATTTCGTAAACTCTCGACAGTTGTACCGCACATCAGTAGCACACGCACCTAAAATTCGCACATCAGTAGCACACGCAGTCACCTTATTACACGAAATTGACAAGACAATTATCATGTCTCAGATCCCATGCTGTAGGGGGCCCGCTCAAAATCAAGTGACCGAAATCCGCGAAGTTTTCTAAAAATGGGTGGGGGGCCGCACATAAGCTCTTAGGGCTCTGACCCACCGAAATAGAATCCTGTGTGCGCCACTGCTTAAGAGAATCCTTGTTCGGACTTAGGGGCCCTCACTCGGCCCGAGGTAGCCCTCGGTCGGCCTGGAGGTTCTCTCGGTTTCCCTTAAGAGGCCCTTGTTAGGCTTACGGGGGTCCACGGTCGGCCTAAGGCTCTTGGTTAGCCTAAGGGGCCCCCGGTCGGCCTGAGGGACCAATCCGGCCTAAGAGGGTCCTAGGTCGTCTTGAGGGGCCTAGGTTGGTCGGCCTTAGGGCCCTCGGTCAGCACCTGGTTATGGTAATCCCTGATAGACACTGGGCGCCTTCGGGGCCCGAACTCGTCTGGGGGTCAAATGGCTACTGCCTTAGCCTGATTCTGGCTCCTAGCCTGGTTCTGGAGTGTATGATCGCCACTGGGGGTCCTGTCTAGCGCCTGAATAACCTGTACGGACCCATAATCGCCACTGGGGCACCTGCCTGACGTCAGGGCTTATACTCGCCCTTTACTGTGAGCGGCAGAGCGCTTGGGCACTGGCGGATCCAGCTGTTTTTATGTGTGTGTGTGTGTGTGGGGGGGGGGGGAATCGGTGGGAGGCACTGGCGGATACAGCCTCTCTCCGTGGGGGCATCTTTTTGTAGCAAGAAGGTACCCCTAGTTTTCCCCTCCGCGGATTTGGACCGGTCACCATATTTTGGTATTCGAGCTTAAGAAGTTCACTCGTCAAATTCACAAAAATTATTTTGTGGATTTTTTTCCGAAAAAAAATCCGCTTATTTGTATTTTTTGGTTCAAAAACCCATAATTCGAAAATCCGAGAGCGCCATTTTGAAGAGAATGTCATTTCCCTTCTTTTCACCTTTTTATTTGCAGTTTTCTTCAAAACTCTATTTTCTACGGTTTTTCAAACATTTATCGTTTTTCCACCAAAAATGGTATGCCATGATGTCATTAAAACGGCATTATCTCCCAAAATGCCAAATAAATTTTAATGAAAATCGGCGAGAAGAATTATACTTCATGCAGGATAAGGTACTGAAAGTTTCACGTTGGTATCAATCATGGTTTTCAGGTTGTTGAGAAAATCCGGGAGGAGGCAGATACTTCTGATAAGGTTTGAGCTAGAAGTACCTATCTCAACCTAAGTACCTACCTACCTAGTTTGTTTTATTTGTATTACACAATTGCCATTGGGACCTTCATGAGAATCACACGTGAATTTTGTAAACACCGCTGTCGCGCGTCCCGAAAAGCTATTTTCACAAAAGCAACGCGTCATTTTTGACAACCATTTGCGCCGAAATAGAGTGTAGACTGTATTCCAAATCGATACCATATTAAGTGTTCTTCCTACATGTAAAAAAAACGTTTGTTCGAGCTTTAATTCCGACTGGCAGCTTGCTGGCCGCTATTTTCGCGTCCAGTTTAACTTTTTTAAGCTCTTTTTGATGGTAAGAGTCGTGTTTTCCAAAAAATCCCAGTTTTTCACTGTGGATAGCTGGATTTTGACTGCTGCAAAGTAAACTTTTACGATAAATTGTTAACGTTTTGTTTTTCTTTGGGAGGGGGGGGGGGGAAACATGTTGCCCCCCTCTTCCAGGCTTGTGGGGATGGGGGGCTTCAAGGCGGATCCAGAATGGGTAGTTTGGGTCAGTTCAGTCAGGCCAAATCCCAAGGGTCAGTCAGGCCAAATCCCAAAAAGTTTCACACAATTCTAAAAACTCATCGGATTTCGCTTGCTTGTGCATCGATAACTGATTTAAAAAACTTTCCTTAATGTTAATATTCATATTGACATATATAAAAACAGTCAACTCCTCATATTAATTCATTAATGACCAAGACGCGTTTCTAAAACTTCTTCGGTTAGTCATTAAAAAATAGGATATGAATGTTCATCTGTTGTTTTCATGTCCTATTTTTAATGACCAACTGAAGAAGTTATAGAAACGCGTCTTGATCATTAATAAATTAATATGAGGAGTTGACTGTTTTTAAACTTTCCTTAGTAAAAGTTGCTTAGATGATATATTATCTCAGGAAAAGTGTCAAATTTGTGCCGATTTCAGGTGGTTTGGAGGGGCCATGGTCCCGTGGCCCCCCTCTGGATACGCCCATGGGGCATGCCCCCCCTTGGATCAGCCTGTGCGCTTGGGACCATAATTTTCGGCGACAACTTTTGAATGCATCAACTGATATGAACAAATCTCTCGCAATGGACGTTTCAGACCCTGCCCTAATTTGTATTATACAAGTGGGTAGTGTCAAACGAACATTTAGGGCGCTTTCCATTCACTCGTAATGTTAAACACAATAAGATCTCGGATAGAGGCTAACGTCCGGTCGCTCTGTAGTCCCGCCCTTGACTCCGCCCACCACCTGCAACCGACCGGTCACTGATCGGGCAGCGCCGGTACAAGGTCAGCCATCGAATTTCGTTTCGTATTTAATTTAGATGGTGAACATTCCTTGCTTAAGTTGCTTAATTATTCTTTTTAAAATCAGTGAATGTGTCAATTTGTGGCCGATTTGGGGCGGTTTGGGGCATGACCTCTTTGCCCCCCCCCCGCCACCTGCTGGATCTGCCAGTGGCTTTACACTAAGACAAGCTACTTGATAAGCCCATGAACGCTCAAAATGTTCGACTGAAGTTTTATACGTTGCTGTTTTCTGAAGCTGAATTTTGCAAACTTATGACGGATCGTTTCGCTTTCGCGTAAAGCGACTCCACATTCAATCATAGTCTATACGTCAGTGAATTACCTCGAATTTATTTTCTACGATTTTTCAAACCTTTATCGTTTTTCCACCAAAAATGGTATGCCATGATGTCATTAAAACGGCATTATCTCCCAAAATACCACAACAATTTCAATGAAAGTTGGCGAGAAGAATTATACTTCATGCAGGATAAGGTACTGAAAGTTTCACGTTGATATCTATCATAGTTTTCAGGTTATTGAGAAAATCCGTGAGGAGGCAGATACTTCTGATAAGGTTTGAGCTAGAAGTACCCATCTCAACCTAGGTACCTGCCTACCTAGTTTGTTTTATTTTTATTGCACAATTTCCATTGGGACCTTCATGAGAATCACACGTGCATTTTGTAAACACCGCTGTCGCGCGTCCCGAAAAGCTATTTTCACAAAAGCAACGCGTCATTTTTGACAACTATTTGCGCCGAAATGGAGTGTAGATTGTATTCCAAATCGATACCATAATAAGTGTTCTTCCTACATGTAAGAAAACGTTTGTTCGAGCTTGAATTCCGACTGGCAGTTTGCTGGTGTGCATTGTAATTTGTCACAAACGTGAGCAATCGGGGCGACGTAAAATGTTGAGGGCCCGACGTTTCGCGTTGCCTCTTCTTCATTGTATTGCTGCTGGGACCTTGAAGGAGCCTTGTGCGTGCAACTAAAATTGTTATCCCGCGTACCGACGGGGTCCGCGCCAACTTCGAACCGACAGGGGGGGGGGGGATACCTGCCCTCTAATATTAAAAAACATGCAACATGGCGACAAACATAAAATAAACGTTAGATAGCTAGAAACAAGGTATTATGAAAGTACTAAGGTCATTTTTAGATCAGGTCATTTTTTAGGTCAGGTCATTAATGAGATCACCAGAGGTCAACAAAGGTAAAATTTCGGCCATATATGATATCCTTACCAAAACCGTCCATATCTCTAAAACAAACAGAGAAACGACGCGCGAAAAATAGTCCGAAAGAAAATGGATTTTATTTTGTCACTCAGGCTCCATCAGATTTCATCTCAGGTCAATTGTTAGCTCAGGGGAGGCCATCGAACTTGACACATTCTAAAAATCGCGGAATTGTTTTTAGGTAATAACTTTTGAGATACGCATGTTAAAATGATGCCTACAGTTTTCACCATTGTGTTTCTCCGTCGAGACGCATCAAATAGTATATCTTATGACCATGACCTAGTTGGGTAATACCCCCAAATTTACCTGACCTGTGCTCAGGTCAAGGTCATGTCAAGTTCAAATTTTACATCAATCAACGCGTCTCAACGAGCCAAAAACAATGTTTAGAACTCCATTACTCTACCTTGATTTGGCAAAGAGTTATTGAAGAAAAAACACGCGTGACCTCGGGGTCACCTGAGTTGACCACGTAGAGGTCACAGAACAAAAAAAGTGACTTGAGTCTTTGCATACGGCACAATAATGGTGTATCTGGTGAAAACTGGTCAAATTTCAGCATTTACTGTGGATTTATACGTGTTTTCATTTTTATCCATTTACTTATAATGATGTGGTCACGAAATCAATCTCACCTTAGGTCGCCGATATTTAAAATTCAAGATAAACGAATTGTGGGTACTTATGGCCTAATTAAGTCCTGTAACTTTGAAACCGCTCGGCCAATCACTGTGGCTTTGGCACGACCACAAACTTTCAAAAACTTGCTTGGAGGTGGGGTCACTTTAACTGTTGACCTGACCTGAGATCACTCGAGATAACAAAATACACACAATGTGGATAATTGATGCCCGAATAGGTATGCTAAGTTTTGCGGCGCTGTACACCGCCGTTTTCCCAATATTTACGAAAACTTCAGGTGGGCGGATATCCGCACCCCACGTCGGTGCGCGCGTTAATACTTCACATGGTGCCAAAGGAAGTCAGTTGCCGAAAATTTGTTTGTATCAGATCGGGTCGTCAGCACAACAAATTGTTGTGCGGGGGAGGGTCCTCAGTGCGAAGAGTTGTTGAGCGGGGGGGGGGGGGGGACGTCAAAGAAAATTAACTTGTTGAGCGACGGACAGCAGAGGGTTCCGCCGTCAGTTAAAATTTGTTAAACGGGGGGGGGGGTAGGATCACGAATTCCCGGAACAAAAATCACAACCTCCCGGAACGGTTTGTGTGTGTGTGTGTGTGTGGGGGGGGGGGGGGCATACCTTTTGCCTAACGACTTGGGGGGGGGGGGGGCAATTGCCTGCTTTGCCCTAACGTAGATCCACCACTGCCCCTTATTGATGCTAACATCCAATGTCCTCCCGTCCTTGTCAACTTTTGCTGGATGGCAGAACCCAGGGGCGTAGCTGCTCCAGACAAGTTTTGGGGGCTGAGCTGGGAAAAATCGATCAACATCAACATTTTTTACCATCAAAATCCACAAAATACAGATATCTCCCCAGATTTGACCCACTTCCACGTCCAAGTTGGGGGGCTGAAACCAAGTTGGGGGACTGAATCCCCCTCCCCAACTGAATAGGATCCTACACACCTGGCGGAACTTCTGATTAATTATGTTGTATACCGAGGCCACGTTGATTATCAGACATCGCCCAAGCCATCCGATGCCTTGTTTGAGCGGGGTGCATGCAAGGAAACCATCTGTGCCCTGCGCCCAAAACAACTGAAACGGCCGGAAAATTGACTCACTTCTTCGTTTTGATGGAAATTTAAGCGTATTTTGTTGATCATGATTTACCCAAAAAAATACTTTTCGGTCTATACACAAGCAAACGAAATCCGATGCGATTTTTTTCTCTGAGAAGAATAGATTGCATCTTTAAATAAATATATTTCCGTGGTCAGGTTCAGCCATTGGCGGATCCAGGGGAGGCAGGGGGTCATGCCCCCCTTGAGCCTCGAAGGGGCCCAAATGGCCCGAGGGGTCCCTATATGCGATCGAAGTGACACGAAACGAATTTCAATCCGCTTAAAAAAGCGCAAGTAAAGTAGTAGTACCACTGTCATCATGATCTCCTTATTTGTCATGGATAACTCCCAATTGCTGTCTATGACAACCGTATGTGTATATGCTATCTAACATCCATTTGAAACTGAATCAGCCTCATCGTTGTAGACATCACTCATATCCATGAACGACTATGGATGGATATGGTTGCCGGTGATCTTCCGGCCGTCTTTCGGCTAACCAACAGGCTCTTGTTTTCCAGGACCGATATCTTCACCTCGTTCAAACTCTTCTTTTAGAATTTGTGTTGTCTGTAAAAGTCAGCATTAGGTGTATGGTGTGTTTTGTATCCGTACCTTACTAGCATGTAACCGTCTAAGTACTGTTTTCTCGCTAGTCTGCTTGATCGTTCAGAATGTTCAGGTTCATTATCCAATATGTTGTCTTCAGTGCTGAATAAGCGATCTGGGGATATGACGCTTTCAACATCTGATGTCGCAATGTCAAACAGCTGGTCAAATGCAATCTCGAATGTATCTCGTTTTGCCTTTGCATCCCATTGTATACGATTTTTAAGAGACGCGCGATTCTTATACCAGTGCGTTTCTGGCTGTTTGGTTGGCGGACAATGGCGATCTTGTTTCCCAATTCGAAGCTAATGTTCTTCCCTGTATACCAGAATGACAGGTCATTATCATAAACCAAACAAGAAGTCTCGCGAGTATTTTTGTTGTAGCGACCACCCATATGCAGAGGCTCGCACAAGGGAGGGGGAGGGCACACGGACCCGTG